>PVJH01005354.1:45274-113562 GCA_004026705.1 Nesogale talazaci | reverse complement strand
TCATACCTATACCTAACAGGATAAAACTAAAATGCATACAATTCAACATGTGTCACCATCATTTAAAAATAACATTCTATAAGTGAACAAAACAAAAGATATCCTGTGCCTTACAATTGTAGTTACAAAATATCTACACCTTCGGGCTGAGCCCTGGTGGTATAGTGGTTGTGCGTGGGACTGCAGCCCACTGGGGCAGAGGTTCAATTCCAGCAGTGGGACTGGGCCTCCTACTCCCACCACCGGAGAGCAGTGATGCCCCCCCCCCAAAAAAAATCTACACCTTGAGGGGCTGAGCCCCGGTGGCATAGTGGTTGTGCATGGGACTGCGGCCCACTGGGATGGAGGTTCGATTCCAGCTCCACGGAACAAAGGCTGGGCCTCCTACTCCCACCACCTGAGGGCAGTGATGCCCCCCCCCAAAAAAAAATATATCTACACCTTGATCCTATAATCCTTTGAATATATATTCCACCACCTATAAGAGTTTGCATGCCAACCACTTCATGCATTCATTCCCCCATTTTGGGTATCTAATTTCTATATTGCCCACTTACACCAACCCAGTGCTCTAAGGAAACAATCATATCTTTCAACATGAAGAATCTTCATTTCCGTTGGAAACTCATGAAGTGTGCATCCATTAGCAAAGTCAAATCAGGACAGGCCATTTATAAAGTCAGCAGTGATATGCACCATTTCACAGACTCAAATTGCTTCTCTTCCCCTGGTCGGGTTCTGGTCAACTCAATGTGGCCTGTTTCACTTAGCCTCTTCGCCTCTGGCTCCTTCAGCTTCTTGGATGCTTCTAGCTTGTCTTATATATGATTCATTGTCTCTAGAGCAGGCTACTTTTTTTTTTTTTTTTTTTAGGCATCACTGCCCTCAGATGGTGGGAGTAGGAGGCCCAGCCTTTGTTCCTGGGAGCCAGAATCGAACCTCCATCCCAGTGGGCCGCAGTCCCGCGCACAACCACTACCCCACCAGGGCTCAGCCCGAGCAGGCTACTTTGTATTGTGTGTCTAGTATCCTTGTCATTTAGGGTCAGTCAAGTCATAAATGGTGGCACTCGCTTCCTCTCTGTTAGTAGAAAGTAGGAATGGCCTCAAGGAAAGTGGCAGATAAGAAGTTGAAATTGCAAAAGCTCTTAATAATTATAATATGATTATTTATCAAGTTCTTCTTACTGTTATAAGCGATCTATGCTAGTAATCCACTGCAGTAGAATTGTTTGCAACTCATAGAAACCCTTTACATGTTTCTGTGAATCTTAAAGTGAGCACCATAGCCTTGTTCTTCTTCCGCAGAGTAGCTGGTGGATTAGAACTGCCAAAGTTGAAGTTAGCAGTCCAATGCTTAATCCATGAGACCAACAAGACTTCTTAAGCAATATACTAGCACTATTTTGTTGAAATGTTATGGACACTATGGGATAGCTACTTTTGTTGTGTTCTTGTTATTGAAGAATAAAATCAGACTCAAGTTAGTTACATTAAGTGGTTAAAAAGTTAGGAGCCTAGGTTGCACAAGTCTATGATTGGTTACTATGTTTGAGACACTGACAGTTTGAAGCCATACAGCATGGTCTAGTTTTCTGATTCCATAAAGTCTATAGCCTAGAAAGCTCTATGGGGAAGCTATATTCTGTTACACATGGAATCAAGATAAGTCAAGGATTGATGAGGTGATAGTTAACAACAAGAGAAAAGATAATTGAGGTTAAATAATGTCTATAATCTACTTAATGATAATGTACAACTGTTGACTTCCTGGTTCTGATGTCATCCATGTTTGATGTCATCATTGTGGGAAGCTGTGGAGACTAGAGACGATTCTTCGTAGACTCTTTAAAACTTGCTATAAGTTTAGTTATTTCAAAAATCATTTTTTACATATCTGACAAATTTTAGCTATAAATTAAAGTCTGTATGCTACTACAGTCTTGATTTTTCCTTATATTGTCTTCTGTTATCACATAACCATGGAGGCAATAGTCTCATGTTGTAAAACACTCCAGGTCAGAGTTTTAGGGCTCCCAGAATGCATTACTGGGTCACCTTTACTCCCCATAAGATGTAAGGAAGCAAAAATTTCTTCCTGTTTCTTTCAGTTTCTCCTCGTCACCCTGCCCTTCTCTCAGCTCACTTACTGTGGTCTTGGTACATACATTGTAATAATTGGTCTTGGTACATACATTGTAATAATCAATCATGGCATTTGAGTCTTTTGGTAATGCTTTGTTGAGGGAAATGACCAGACACTTTTTATGAATTCCATGATGTGTCTATAAATCTTGTATATACATTCCAGATACATGTGGTCATCTAGAAACGAAACTGGTTTTAAGTCAAAGTTGACTGGCTTCCAGCATGTATCTATCATAAACCACAAAAAAATTTCATATACAAAGCTATTTGTATAGCAAACAGACCACTAGATTTAAACTTAGTCTATGTTTTAAAGTTGAATCTTCTGCTAACTTTTTATGTATCTTGACTTTTCTCATTTATAAAGTGAAGTGATTCTTATTCTATCCAAAGTTTCCATGGGTAATACAACTTTAAATTCATGTATTTAGTGAATGAAATGCTTAGATGTTGCTTTATTCTAGTATGACATAAGAGGTATAAACTATAGAATGTATTGGTAGATTTGTTAACCACTTGATGAAATCAGATTCACACTTTTTAGAGATCTCCCTTTTTAATTTAGGTTCCTATAGCTATAAATTTCCTTCTTAGCATTGCTTTAGCATATCCCATAGGTTTGGCATCATAAGTGTTGATTTTTCTCTATTTCAAAGTACTTACACAATAATGTTTCTTGTGAATTTTTTTTCACTGACCCATTGGTTATTTAGGATGATCATGTTAAAAAAATTATCATGTTTAATTTTATCACACTTGAGAAGTTTTCTATTTTTTTTGCCAACTTTTAATTTTATTTCATTGTTCACAGATAACATACCTGGTATGATTTCAGTACTTTTAAAGTTAGGAATAAATGTATGATAACTGAGCACACCATCTATTCTGGAGAGTGTTGGGTGTGTATGTGAAAATGTATATTCTGTTAGGTTTAATTGGCTCAGAGTATTATTCATGTGTTCAGTTGATTTTCAGCTTCCTTGTTTTGTCCATTATTTTAAGTGTTGTATTGAGTTCTGCACTACTGATTTTTAGTTTAGCATAGTTCTTATTTCTAGAGACACTTATCATTGGTTTATTATAGAGACATGGGGATTATTTACATGATTTAAGATTTCAAAACCTCAATGTAATGGACAGCTTCACATGATACCATTTCCACGAGTGGTTTCTTCTAGTCTACATACTTCCCAAGAAGGTCACCATCTCTTATCCACTACAACTACTTTAGTGCCTCCATATTCCGGGAGAAGAGCTTTATAACTTTCACTCCCTGGTTGAATCTCTCCACTCTTTCCGTTAGAGCTAGACCCAACAGCTACTACTCTTGTTTTAGGACTTTTCCTTGAGATGTTTTTCTGGAAGCATAATACCTCCTTTGGTTATAGTTTCAGCACAACTTTTTTCCACCAATACTTGGTCAAAGAGGGGAAGAAACTTTGTAAACATCTGTTCTGCCATGACACTTGGATGGCTGCTGCTCTTACTCCTCTCATTCTACACTGCTGCAAGCTGCAACTATTGTTGAATTGTCTATTCCTTTCCCTTTTCAATTCTATCCATTTTAGTTGTGTATATTTTGGGGGATCCCAGGAGCCCTTGAGACATCATGGATAAGCACTGAATGACAAATGAAAAGCTTAGGAGTCTGAATCTACTAGCTGGTCCCTAAGAGAAAAGACTTGGTGATCTTCTCCTCTGAAGACTTCTGCCTAGGGAAGACTGCGGGGCAGTTTTACACTGCTCTGGAAGGTGCCATGAGCCAGAATCTACTTGTGGGCACACATTAGCAACATTGTTAGGTGAAAATGTCCTTGGGGGGGGGGGTAAATGGAAAAAGAATCGAAAGGATTTTAATCCAATTTTTGATGTTTAAATACTGTATCACACTGAAGGGAAAAAAAAGCTTAGTGTCATAATAGGGCAGTTCTCTGACATTGATAGAGACACTCGGGTAAAAAGTAGCAAAAGATTGATGGCTTATGTTTGCAATGTGTTCTATTTTTGTAGGCAGCCAATGATATCCAATTGAAGCCAAACCAACATTATCTTCAGTACTGGATGACTGGGCTTTGATCTACCCAGATTAGTATTTCATCTCTACTGTTCACTTACTTTGTGTAGACATGGACTAACTCAATATGAACGTTTTCCATAGGGGGAAATATGCCTTTTATTTATTTCTTTCTTTTGCAAATAAGAATAAAATGCAATTTCCTCGTTGCTGCTAAAGCTATGACTCTAAAGGCCTTTCTGTGTGTAGGTCACGTGGTAAACTCCAGGTGCATCTGTCATACAGAAATTGCTTTTCCCCCCAAAATACCGAAATTTGAAATAAACCAATTTGGGCACAAGTAATGTGTGCTAGATTTATTTAGTATCTATTGAACATCTCTCTACACTCGTCACATTGGAACTAATCAGAGTTGGAGATGCCTACTTTCTATAAGAATGCATATATAGCTTCTACTAAGTCAGTGTTAGTAGTGACTGATTGCTTTCACTAATATTGTTAGGGTTAAACAGTCTTCCTTTTTTTTTTTCCTTTCAGCAGTATTATAAATTTGTTCTGGATATATGTAAGTGGAAAATGAGGAATTCTCAGGGACTGTACACACACGCACACATACACACAATTTGTTATTGAAGGATTTTTATAAAGGCATTAGTCTTTGGCACCAATTCTTTCTTTGGCTATTTTATCATCTTTAATTTAGTGATCTTCACTCATATTCAGCTTAGAAAATTGTGCTGCAAGTTGCTATGAGTGGAAATTAATAGCATCTAACAACAACTACAGCAACCATGTTTCAGTGATTCTTGATGAGTGAGAAAATAATTTATACACGTTAGCTGAAATGTCCGCTTTAACATGCACTAACAATGAAGTGGCATTTTCAGAAGCGTTTACAAATAGGTGAAAGCCATTTTCTTTCCTTTTCATCTGTGTGAATGGTACATAGAGTTGTTGCTAGAGGAAGCCATGTGGTTCTGTATCTTAACTTTCTCAGAGAAAGGAATTATTGTCTTTGTCATTTTGTTTCAATGTGTGACCTCCCTACCTGCTGGGTTTCCCAACAGCTGTCAGCTAAGTACTCTCGCACCATACTGCTACCAGCATCCCTGCTTCACAAGTATGGAAGTAAACAGAAAATCTTGCTAATTTGAGCCCAGTAGGAACCTTAACACTGTAATGAGGGTCTAATTTTCAAAGCAGAGAGAGAGATCTCACAAAATTAGAGCCAAATTTTTAAATGATCTTAAATAACTAATTGAGAGTAAGACATGGGTACTTAAGAAAGAGTGAGAAACTGACACATTGAGGAATTACCAAAGTGAGAGAAGAATCTTCATGGAGTCTTAGTAATTATGCAGCCTTACTGGAGTTGCTACTGATGCTAATCTAAGTGTGGGAATGATAATGTACCTTAGAGGACAGGTTTGTGGTTGAAATGTTCTTGATAGATTTTGACAAATTAAACAGTGGTAAAGATGTTTGGAAGTTGTCCAGGACCTTGCCATTATTTATGTCAGTGAACTAGAAATCAGTGGTTAATTTGCAGTTCTTATAATTTTTATGATACTCATGTTGTTGTAAATTTAGCCATGTGCGGCATCAACACAGCAGGATACATTTTATGTTGTCAGCTACCTTTTGACATCATAATAGATTACAGTTGCCAAAGCTTTCTCAATAGAATCGACTGTAAAAGGGAGCAATAGAGAATACTTGGATCCCATCCAGAAATAAGTAAACACATTATGGGCTTTCTGAAATCCAAAGGCTCAGATTGGAATTAGGATATGTGGGAAATTAGACTGTGTTGGTTTTTATTTGACCTCTTATTTCCCCACAGTGCATTTTAGCATCATTTTCTAAATAGGTGTTTTTTAATTTATCTCGGTGCTAGACTGTCCTTTGATGCGTGGGACTATGCAAGACAATTAAAGTGTAATTTGGAGTTAATGATTTTCCACATCTTATAACTGTTAATGCCCATTTCTGCCCTCGTGTCACATTGGTGACAAGTTCTCTAGTCTTATCTGTTGTAGCATCTCTTATTTTATTTATTTTTGGAGGGGGGCATCACTGCTCTCCGGTGGTGAGAGTAAGAGGCCCAGCCCCACTGCTGGAATTGAACCTCCGTCCCAGTGGGCCGCAGTCCCGCGCACAACCACTACATCACTGGGGCTCAGCCCAGCATCTCTTATTTCAAAGAAAATACTGGTATTCTCCATAGAAAATTGACAACTTGCTTGGAATCATACCTTATTTTTTTTTAACAACTTTTATTTTAAGCAAACTCTTAACAACTTTTAAGTCAACTCTTAACAACTTCTATTGTTTTAAACCTAATTTATTCCCGAGCCATGAGTTTTTGCTTCTTCAGTTTCTTCTGGGAAATCTTTTTCTTCTGTGCAACCTCCTCTTCTGGTTTAGGAACAATTTGCTCTTTTTCAGTCAGGATCGTCTCAATGTGGCAGGGGGAGCTCATGTATGGGTTGATCCGACCATGCGCATCTTGGGGGCTTTGTTCACCTGGATGTGCTCAATGACCAGAGAATCCACATCTAACCCCTTAAGTTCAGCATTACTTTCTGCATTTTTAAGCATGTATAGCAAAAATTCAGCACTCTTTTTGGGCCACCGACCCTGGGTCCAACCCCACTGTTTGGCCTGGGCACACCTACCAACGCCACCATTGTAACGTCGGAAGGGTACACACTGCTTCTGCAAAGTGACGTCTTTCAGGTATTTGGTGGCTTTCCGGATGTGCATGCCTTTGATGGCTTGGGCTGTTTCGCGGGTGTTCTTGAAGTGGACCCAGAGGTTGGAGCCTCGGGATTTGCAGGATTTTGTAGGGTTTTCTGGGTCAAGTGAGTAACGAACCATTCTGGCAGGTCACTTCAGGCCGCCACAGGAAGAGGGAATCACACCTTGCGGTTATGCTAGAGCTCTTCTGCATGTCTTTGCTCTAGTTTATTCAAGATGCCTCCTTTCTGAGTAGTCTCTTCCACAGCATTGTCCTTACCCACCACCAACGGAAGGGTTCTTGAACACCTCTGCCTTGTTATACATTTGTTCTCTGAAATTCTGTATTTCTTTTTGTTTGTTTGTTTTTGTTTTGGGGGGCATCACTGCCCTCTGGTGGTGGGAGTAGGAGGCCCAGCCTTGCTGCTGGATTTGAACCTCCAACCTGCAGTCCTGCGTACAATCACTATGCCACCGGGGCTCAGCAAAATTCTATATTTCAATCTCTAGTTATTTTTCATTTGTAGGCTACTCTGAAATACAAGCAATTTTAGATTTTGCTTGAATCGTGTAGACTTTAGACTTCTATTTCCCTTATATGGTTAACTCTGCTTCGAAACATTTCATGACTCCATTGACCACACTTTAATTCTCTCTTTTGTAAACCTCCTCAAGATCTCTTCCATAGAAGCCTGTCTTTGACACTTGCTCTGGACTCACCAATAGTACAGAGATAGGTGTTTCACTTAAGGTTGTCCAGTATGGTCGAAGGAAGACTTCCTTGCCCTTTTTTGTGCTGTTGGGTTGCACACTGTTAGTGCCCTATTTGGAGAGTCCATTTTGCAGGCTCTATCTTGCCATCTCGTTGCCTGCTCCCAGTGTCTAATAAATATTTAATGATTATTGAAATGATTATTAATCCATAATGGGGAAGAGCCTTTTCTAGACACAACTACACTGTCCTTGAAATGTCTTGTATCATGTTACCAATAACTTTATATTGGAGGCCTTGCATTGCTTGGATCCTCCTAGGTAATGTGTAAATCGCTTTCACATCACTCATCTCTCTGTATGGTTTTTGTCCCTTGATTTTACCTGCAAGGATAAAAGTGAACATGCACATCTTTGAAATAAATCAAAATAAGTACACAAGAGAATAAGCTTAACAGAATTGAAAAAAATCATAGAAATCTTTCATAAACAAATACTCAAAGTGTGAGATGACTCTTTCTCCATATCCTCCACATGGTCTATACTCTTAGGAAGGTAGTGTAGCCACCACTTTTACCTGCCTTGTTTGAGTTACTATTTGACATCAAAATGGAAATTTTGGAATCTTCAAGGGACACAAATAGTCTACCTTTTGAATGTTCTTTGCATTTGAGGACTAAAAAGAAGTCCGAAGGAGCAAAATTGAGCAATTGGGTAGATGGGGTAAAGTTTCACAACTCTGGCTACACAACTCTGGCTACCTTCAAAGAATGAGCACGTTCATTCTTATGATCGGGAAATTTTTGTCAAGGTAGCTTCCCTGCCCTTTACCTTTTTCTTAAGGCTTCTTTATAATAAGCCCTTATGATTGTCCAGTGTCCTTTGAGGAAATCTATCAATGTTGTTCATTTGGAGTCATGAAAAAAGGAAAGAACTAGTCAATTGTATGATATGTGGATTATGTGCCAATGAAACTTTGAAAAAAATAAAGAAAATTCACCATGGACTTCTGCCCTGGCTTCACTGCCTTGAATTTGACTAGCCCAGCATGCCACTGCTTTGACTGCTTCTATTTTGAAAGCCCCCTAATGAGGTTTTCTATTGTGATTAGGTACCATCAAGTCAGTTCTGAGTCAGAGAGCCCTTTGTACTACAGAGTGAAACACTGCCTGATCGTAGGCCATCCCCAAGGTTGTTCCTGTGGTTGAGCCCATGGGTGCAGCCACTATGCCATTCCTTCTTGTCAAAGACCTTCCTTTTGTTAGCTGCCCCTTTACTTTGCCAAGCGCCTAATGAGACTAAGACAAATGTAATCCCTTTACATTTCTTTACAAGTCACATGTTTGCAGCCATCCACTCACCACAGAGACATATTAGGAATAAACTTGTAAATCTGAAACTCTTGTACAATATTTCTTTTACTTATCTCAAAGGATCCCTGGTGGTAGAGTGGTTAAGTGTTCAGCTGCTAACTGAAAAGTCAATGTTTCAAATCTACCAGCTGCTCTGTGGAAGAAAGACAGGATGGTTCCTTCCTTACAGATTTATCACCTTAGAAACCATGCAGGGCAATTCTTTCTTGTTCGAGAGCATTGCTAGGAGTTGAAACATTCCTAACAATAGCATTTTTATCTACCTGTTCAGAAAATATTTCCATTTATATTTTATTCTATGCTTTTCTGTCCTCCTTTATGCCTTGTCATCCATTTCAAGTAAGGGTATCCAGTGTCCCTTAACAGTCCTTATGCTGGAGTCCCTAGTTGTATTATGTAAAGTTTTCTTTTCTTTTCTTTAAAAAATACTTTTATTGGTAGCTCTTACATCTCGTCACAATCCATACATTCATCCAGTGTGTCAAGCACCATTGCACATATGCCGCCATCATCATTTTCAAAGCATTCTCTTCCCACCTGAACCCCTGATATCAGCTCCCTATTTCTTCTCCCTCATCCCCCTGCCCGCCCTTCCTCACGAACACTTGGTAAGTTATAGATTATTATTAACATAATAATATCTCCTCCATCCTACATCATCCTCCGTCACCTCTCACCCACTTTTCCATTATTCATCCTCCTGGGAGGAGTTATAGGTTGTCATTTTCTTTAAAAATTTTTTTTTAATAAATCATTTTATTGGGGTCTCTTACAGCTCTTATAACCATACATCAATTATATCAAGCATATTTCTTTGTCTGTTGCCATCATCATTTTCAAAATATATTCTTTTGGATATGGGTGCAGGGTATCACTGCCCTGGTGGGAGTAGGAAGCCCAGCCTTACTCCTGGAGAGCTGCTGCTGGATTTGAACCGCCAACCCTGTGGGCCGCAATCCCGCACACAACCACTACAGCACCGGGGCTCAGCCCAAAACATATTCTTTCTACTTTGTAAAGCTCATTTTCTCTTAGAGTTTTCCTGATAGGTTCAGGACATTTAGTTCTGTGAATTATTGCATGTTGATAGCAGTTTACTGTGTCCTTGATACTTAAAAGTCAACTTTGGCTAGGTATGAAGTTGTTGGTTCACATTTTCCCCGTGTGTCCTAAATGTGTTATAATCTTTTTTCTCTGACACAAGTCCTAAGTATAGTAAATTTGACTAGAATATATTTTGGTGTTGTTAATATGTAATTTTGGTGGGGGGATGCACTGGAGGGGCTCTGTTTTGCTTTTTATTTTGGGACTGTTTGTTTGAATTGCAGTTTACCATTAGTATAATGAATAGTTCTTTGATTTCCTATTTTCAATATGTTGGATCTTCTTTACCTATTTTGATTATTTGATCCTTTCCCTTGGGTTCTGTTTACCAGTATCTACATTTATTTCCATTTAAAATTTTCCTCTTTTACTTTTTAAATTATTTTAATGCATTTGTGTCATGTATTTCTCTTGTGTTCTTCCTAGTGTATCGTCATTTCTAAAAATATATATATTTGGGTTGAGCCCCGGTGGCGTAGTGGTTGTGCGCGGGACTGTGGCCCACTGGGATGGAGGTTCAATTCCAGCAGCGGGCTCCACAGGAGCAAAGGCTAGGTCTCCTACTCTCACCACCAGAGGGCAATGATGCCCCCCCAAAAATAGACAACCCCTCAAAATATATCTTTTACAGTTTCATCATTACATCATGTTTATAATTCTATTTTTTTTTTTTTTGGCATCACTGCTCTCTGGTGGTGGGAGTAGGAGGCCCAGCCCCACTGCTGGAATTGAACCTCCGTCCCAGTGGGCCGCATTCTTGTGCACAACCACTACGCCACCGGGGCTCAGCCCTATAATTCTATTTCATGATAACCTTTGGTCCTTATGTCATGGTGTTAGTGTCTGTGATTTCATTTTATTTTTAACATTGAAAAAAGGTCTGTTTTTTAATACTTTGTCGTGTAAACATACATGTATACTCGATGCCATTTTTTAATATTAAGTTGTGCTTCTTCTGTTGCCCGATAGGCTGTTTTGGTGTGTGTTTTCATTTTCTTTAGGGTGCTACTTTGTCCATTTTTATTTTCCATAAAACTTTGTATAGCCTGTGGCCCAAAACTAATGTTGCTCATTTTATATGAAAGTAGTCCTTTTCTGAATTTTTTAAGAGGGAAGCTTGACATGTGTAGTTCTTTTTTTTCCGTGTTGCTTCTCGTTTATTCCCTCCACCTGCGCTACGTCGTACAGTGAGGAAAAGCACAACCGAAGCCATATACATAGTTCGTATAACATCATAGAGCTCCCTCTTCTGAGTTACTCTGTGATGCCCTACTTTCGTAAACTTTCGTGGTGTAATTCTTTTCCTTTCCTTGCTCCTGATTTTTTCCCTATCCTTTTCAATTTTTATTTCATGTTCCATGGTTTCTCTGGAGTGTGAGGCCTTGTTTTTCAACATAATCTTAGCTCAGTTTAGAACTGTTCAAGCATTTTTATCCCACAGATTTTCTTTATGTATGACCGTTAAAAGAATGAGACAAACCCCATTCAAGTTCTTTCTCATTTTAAATTGGCTTATCACATTTTCTGTTTAGTCCTTATAGGCTAACTGGCTGTTTCTTATGTGGTCCATTCACTTTTTTGCTCCTCTGTTTTTTTCCTGCTCAGTTAGTACTCCGAGGGACTTGTTGTCATTTTCATGCTGACTTGACACAATGGCTTCCACAGTGGGCCCAGACCTCACAATGGTGTGAGGGTGGTGCAGAGCTGCAGTGTTTCCATCTGTTGAACATAAGGTTGATATGAGCCTGAAGCGACTCAGCAGCACCTAACTAAAACAACATATGTACTTTGTTAAGTTTGACTGTAATATCTGGTCATTTAGTTTTGTTGTAAATTTGTCCATGGTGTTTCTTTTCAAGGAGGGGGGCTATTGTTTAGTAGCTTTTTAAAAATTCATTTTATTAGGAACTCATACAACTCTTATCACAATCCATACATCTATCCATTGTATGCAAAGCACTGTGGCGGTCATGTGCTTATGTTAATTTCATGATTGAGATGTAGAGGTGGAGTCTAGCCTGTTAATCTGGAGATAACCATTGAGTAGCCAATGAGGCCTCCATGTGGGCATGGCTTTCTCCTGAGACTTCTGGGAAATCTCGCGATATATCTCTGATGGAAATAAGAAGCTATCTCCCCAGTTGTTCGGAGTTAGTCTCAGAGACGATGAACTATAGGCAGGCAAGATGGCAGTATCTGAGGAGCTGAAGGAGCCGGAAGAGAAGCCACATGGTCTTACCCTGATGGAACCAGATCTCTGAAGCTGGAGAAGCTACGTGGAGATCCCTTTCAGCGCTGAGTTGCCTCTCCCACCACTGGATTCTGTTGATGGACCCTGAGTCCTGAAAGCGAGGAGCCATGAGGAGACCCCTGCCAGCGCCAGGACTCTGCACCCACTGGCTTGTGACTTCGTGAGTCGGAAGGAGACTTTATAGACTGATGTCAGGCATATGGGCTAATATCGGACTTATGTCTGAACTGGACTGGGTTGGGATGCTTTCTCAATGTTCTGTTCCTCTTGTTTATAAACTGTACCCTTATATCCATATGCGTGTCTATGAAATTTGTTTCTCTAGTTTACCTGGACTAACACAGGCATATTTGTACACTTGTTGCCATCATCATTCTCAAAATATTTGCTTTAAAAATTTTTTTAATGGGGATTCAAAATTAAGTTTCTAACTCTGTCTCCTTTTTTTGTACATTTTTCTTGATGCTTTATCCAGAACATTTTGCCTTGCTACTAAATATTCTCCAGAACCTTGTTATTTCCTCTTATTTGTTGTTGTTTTTCCTTTCCTTTTTAGAGAATTTCCCCAATGTTTTCTGCTATTGTTGTTACTGAGAATTTCCATGGCAAAACATACCCCAGTTCAGTAGTTTCTACATCTTTGTATAACCCTTGTCACCTCCTCTTCTGAATTGCTCCTCACTCATTTACAAGAACTTGGTGCTTCCCAAGATTCCTATCCAATCTTTGAGTTTCCTGTTGTCAATTTTATCTCATATAGATAAGTTTTCGGAGAACATCCTGTGTAAGGCAGATCTCTTTGATTAAGTAAGTTAAACTGCTCTTTTTCCTTCAGATGACTTAAAGGCATAGTTAAAGCTTCCATGGTTCCAGAAAGTCTAGAGTGCATGAGAATTTTAAATTCTGAGTTATGATGAAAAAAAAAAAAGAAATTCAAGGAATCCTAGTAAGATAGTGTTCTTTGTTGAGCCTATAATTGTTTCCTATTTATTTATTTTCACATGCTCAATATTTGTGCTTTCCCAACTAAGAAGCTAAAACATGGAATTCTCAAAGGATTTTTTTTCTTATTTTGAGCTTTATGAAAAGGTTTATAAAATATAAAAGTTACTTCCTTCATATTGTTTATTTTTTTTGTTGTTGTTGCTTTCTTTTTGGGGGGGGGGGGGGCATCACTGCTCTCCGGTGGTGGGAGTAGGAGGCCCAGCCCCACTGCTGGAATTGAACCTCCGTCCCAGTGGGCCGCAGTCCTGCGCACAACCACTACGCCACTGGGGCTCAGCCCCCATATTGTTTATTATTTAACCATGTATTTGTGCTGATTCAGTTAAAACCACAAGAAAGTGGAAATGACCTAGAAAATTATGGACTCGTTGTGTTCTTTTTTTTTTAATTTTTAATTTTTATTTATTTATTTTTTTTAGATTTTTAGTTTTTTGGGCATCACTGCTCTCCGGTGGTGGGAGTAGGAGGCCCAACCCCACTGCTGGAATTGAACCTCTGTCCCAGTGGGCCGCAGTCCCGCGCACAACCTCTACGCCACCGGGGCTCAGCCCTCATTGTGTTCTTAGAACTAGGAAAATCTTTGCCCAAAGAAGAAAAAGGAAGTGGCGGGAAGAATATTTAAATACTAGTCCCAGAACAACATAAGCTGATTTATATCAGCTTTAAATTAATTTTTTGTGTTTTAGTTTAGAAGCATAGAAGAAGGAAGAAGAAGTGGTTTTTATTTTAATGTTATTATAACATACATAACTTGATGTCGTTTTATTTCAATGGGCTATGTCTTATCAAAGGAATACATGTTAATAAACATTTTTAATATTAAGTGCTAAAATTTTTATTTTGATTACTAATGCCATTTTTTTTATTTTATGAGGGGGTTTCTAAACTTTTGTGGGAATTTTCCATTATTTTTCCATTCAATGTTTCCACAAAATTTTGAAGCCCCTTTATCTTCTCATTTCTTCCATTCTCACTGCTATCCTGCTATTGAGTCCAACCCTATAGGAATCATAGCAACCATATAAGATAGGATAAAACTGCTTCTGTGAGTTTCCAATATTTTAACTCTTTAGGGGAGTAGAATGCTAATGGTACATCTTACTAAAATTATGCCTGAACATCTTGTAACTGAGCTGTTTGATAATACATAGGTTTTAGTATTAAGCCTCAAACTGTAATCAAATGCTCATAACTTATTCTCATCCCACTCACATTCAAAATATATTTATCACTTGTTTGTTGCGGGCTATGGGGGAGTATCCTATGTTAGCATTCTGATTTTGTGCACTCTGGGTAAGCCCTGCATTGTGACATTGAGAGAGCTGTGTTGTGTGTGTGTGTGTGTATGTGTGTGTTTGTGTGTATTGTTTCGAAACAGCAGCAGCCATTCCCAATGTTTGGGCCATTAGGCCACTAAAGCATGGTGGATTGATGGAAGTCTGATCAGTCCGCAGCAGGCTAGCATTCCGGTCAGGAAACCTAATCAACCATAGATAGCGGGTATGGAGAAGAACCAACTGAAGTTAGTCTGGACATTTAAACCCTTTCCTATAAGATCACAGCTTCATGATTCATAATGGACATGGTTATACATCTCTCCATTTGCAAGCTCACCACCATGTAGCAGGTTGTGGTGAAAGAAAGGTCTAACTGGATTTCTCCCCAGTGGGCAAAGGCCTAGTAGGAAGCATGCCAGAAGAGTCAGACAACTTGTTTCTGTGAAGTTTGAAATCCTTCCCTGCTGCCTTCAGATATAGTAGCCACTGATTACCATGAAAGGTATGTTGTAAGGAAGAAAAAGTTATACTTTGGTGGAAGGAGCAGTCAGCCTTCTTGTGGAAAAATAATAGTTCTCTTTTAACTGGGGGGAATACAAGAGGGCTTCAAATTTTCCATGAAATTTTTTTCCATAAAATTTTTAAAGTCCACATCTATAGTATAAATAAGGGCTAGACTCAAAGTATGACTTTTAAGTTTTGAGGTTTTTAGGTTTGCCAGATTCATAGGACTTCTTCAACTATAGTGTTGGCAATATAAGTATTCCAGTCAATCGTGTGTAGTGGACATTATAATCCTGTTAAACTAATGAACAAACATTGTGCTGTAATTTTCCCTAGCAGTATTTTAGGTGCTTATGTGGTCACGTTTCATGCATTGACACTTGGAGTGCATCCTCAGAGGACATGTCCAATTTGGAAAAATGCTGTGTCTAGGTAGTAGAAATCTAGACAGCTATGTGTACCTGCTTTTGAAAGAGCTCAATATTATTTAGGAATAGATAATCAGAATGGAGGTGCTCTGAGAGTCAGCCAACATTTGTCATCAGTAAACATACACATGCACACTTATGTGTGATGGATTTAAATACACATGCAGCAGGCCATTTGCTCTGTTTATAAAGTTGTCTGAGATATTGATCTGGGTCTAGTTTTGTGATTTGTGCCTGCATATTTAAACATGGTTCAGTTCTGTTGCTGCTGGACACCTGAAAAAGAAAGCAGGTGACCTTTACATCGAAACTGAGAAGCCTAGTTTAGTACAATGGGTCTGCCTCACTCCTCTTTGAGTGGGAGTCTTGCTATCACTCCCTTTCTGGCAACCATGCCCCTTACGGATCCATCAAGGTCAGCCTCTGTTGTTTTCTCTCACAAGGATTCTTTATCTTTCCACTGGTTGGGTCTCTACTTTCCTTTTTTCAATATTGTCTGTAATCCTAATTTTGGGGAGGCAGTTTAACATGGTATTAGATCCTGGAATGGACCTGACTTAAGTAATTATTCAAACCCAAGCTTGGTTCATTGGCCTGCATGACTTGGTACTCATTACCATTAGTTTCTTTGGCAATTAAACGGGGATAAGAATAGTGTGTGCAGTCTTGTTCCTGGGGTACATTAAGTGTGGATTTCTAATTATCTTGTCTCCCTTCCTGTCTTTTAGGGGTTAAATTTTTGCTTAAACTTTATGCTTTAATGTTTATCCATCTAAAACATTTAATGAGTAAGCATGCCAGTTAGCAGTTACTTTTCTCAAGGCAGGTGATTTGAATTGCAGAAACAACATTTGCAATCTATTAGACAGACTGAAAATTGTGTGACAAAACCCAAGATCCAAATTCACCCTTACTTCCTTTCATCCTTTTCTCTTAAGAAACCTATTGCAGGATTTGTGTTGAAAGCCAGGCTGCCATCAGTGCTATGTTCGTGGTTATTGGAGAAGGAACACGAAACCCAGGATGCTCCAAGCTGGCTCTTCTTATTCACTGCCATTGGCTCATTTTTGACTCCCCACAACCCTGTAGGACAGAGTAGAATGGTTCTTTGGGGTTTCTGAGTCAGTACCTCTCTCTGAGAAGAGAAAGCTCCATCTTTCTCCCTGATGGTTTCAAACTGCCGACCTTGCTGTTAGCAACCCAATGCCTAACTTACTTGCCATGCTTCCGTGGCTCATTAAGAATTGTATTATCATTTTGATGGAGTTCATTATTTCCTTGGAGTCTCTTTCCTTAATGCTTCTTACATGGATTCCCCACCCATTGAGTCTATTGATGTACTCAGGACACCTCTCCTGAACACAGAACATGTTTTATTATTAGGGTCTCCCCATTGCACTGTAGCACAATCAGAGGGGACCTGACAGCAAAAGATAATGTTTGGGGCACTTTGAAAAAGAGAGTAGTAGCATATCATGTTCACTTGGCCTCTTTCTGCTAATGTGTGCCAGGTCCTGTGTGGGGGTGGGCGTGGGGAGGTGGGAGAGTATGTGTGATTCTGCTAATGAAAGTATCCTTCTATTTTGAATGACCATGATGGGAATATGGCTGTTGTTAGCACAATATACATCATCACAGTTTCACCAGTAAATGTGAAAGTCCACCTGATAGCAGGGAAAAAAATTCACTTCTCAGATGTCCTCCATTGAAGCTCCATAGCTGTTTTATAAGAACAAATCACATGAGTTGTCCGATTTTTTACAGACCCTCAGGGAAGGGACTGAGCTGCAAGCACTGCACTACTTTAGTAATGACTGCTCGTCAGACTCCCTTGGCTAAAACTAGTCAGAGCTAGCTGAAGAACTTAGGAACAGTGTTGGGGTTGGTATTGCGATTAGAGGGAAATGGAGAGCAAATAATTAATACAGGAGCAGGGAAATGTTTAGTACTGGTTGTGATGTACATACAACTCTTTGAATGCAACTGCACTCTGGAAGTGTACGCTATGTGAATTCTATCTCAATAAAATCTTTGGAGTGAATAAAGAATACTATTAGGTTCTTGTGGGGAGGTTGGGACTTGGGGAAACATTGAAGAGCAGCATCTCTTCTGGATGCATGTCTTATGTTTTGAAGCTTTAAGCATCATGGAAGCAGGGGCACAAGCAGGCAGCCTCAGAGCTCTCACATTTGGTCCACACAGCATTTGAAAATCCACTGGATTGATTGCCAGCTTTGAAAAGTCAAGAGATCAGACCTTAAATAGTTCTGGGTTTTGGCTGTAGTCGGGAAAGGGGGACAACATTGGACCCCTGTTCCTAAGTGGCAGCTCTTGGCTAATTCCTGCCCATGGCTGTCACTCTCCTCCAGAGAATACTGTTCTCTTTGGGGTGACCCACTAGCCTTGTTGTTATTGGAGTTTAAAAGCCCTTACTTTAGAATCACAAAGGCAGGATGAAACAAAATTTGCATTCAGGACTAAGGAATATGTTGTGTGTGTATCTTTGACAACTATCCTTTAGATAAAAGGAAGTATATGTATATATTTTCAGGGATATATACAACCTAAAGAATATAGATAAGGGCTGAGCCCCCGTGGCATAAGTGGTTGAGTGCGGAACTGCAGCCCGTGGACTAGGCGGTTCAAATACAGCGGCAGCTCTCAGGAGCGACACTGGGTACCACCCACAACCACCAGAGGCAGTGATGCCCACATACACACACACACACACACACACACACACACACAACAAAAAGAATATAGATAGGTTAGGGTTAGGGTAAAAAGAAAAAAGGAAGATAAAAAGAAAATTAATATAGATAATACTAATATAATTTTCTGAAATCTATATACAATTAAAATTAAGAAATTATTATTAATTATATATATGTGTACAAGGAGCCTTCAAAAAATTCATGGCAAAATGGAATTGAAAGATAATGGGATGTTACCATGAACTGTTTTAAGTCCCTTCATGAACAATTTGTTCTTCAGAATGTCATGCATGTTAGAATATTTAAGTGGAAGGGCCACTTAGGGACAGGTAGTTCTAGATCAACCTTCTTCTTGTATAGTGTAGGAGATTGAAACTTCAGAAAGTCAAGGGGCTCATTCAAGGACACATCACCAGTAAGAGAAAGTGTCAGGCCAAGACCATCATGAATAGTTGGTGGTTCCAGGCTGGCTAGGATGTCACTGGACCATAAGTAATGTACTGGAAAGGAACTAAACTTTTATCAGTGTTGTGTTTATAGTTGGAGGTTTGAAGGAACATGTGTTACCCTTTTAGGCTTCCTTAAGTGCACTGTTCAGTACTCCTCTGTTTCCTTTGGCCTCAATATTTCTTTCCTTCCTTTTATTTATTTTTATTTTATTGGAGGCTTTTATTGGAGGCTCTTACATCTCCTTTCACAATCCATACATTCATCCAATGTGTCCAGCACATTTGCACATCACTGCCATCATCATTATCAAAGCATTCTCTTCCCACCTGAGCCCCTGATATCAGCTGCCCATTTCTCCCTGTCCCTTCACCCACCTTCCCTCATGAACCCTTGATAAGTTATAGATTATTATTTTCATATCTTACATTGTCCTCTATCACCCCTCACCCTATTTTTTCATTATTCATACCCCTGGAAGGGGGTTCTAGATCGATCCTTTTGATCGATTCCCTCTTTCTCCCCCACCCTCCCCTAATCCTTCTGGTATCTCTACTCTCATTGTTGGCCCTGAGGAATTTATCTATCCTGGATTCCCTGTGTTGTGGACTCTTATCTGTAACAGTGTGCGTCTTCTGAAATAATGCGATTTGTAAGGTAGAATTGAGGTCATAATAGTGGGGGGAAAGAAGCACCGAAGAACTAGAGGAAAGTTTGTGTCTCATCAGTGCTATACTGTGACCCCAATATTTCTATTTGAATTCAAGTGCATCTTTCCCCCAGACCCCTTGACCTTTCTACCAAGATGCTCTGAGCTAAGTAGGAAATGTATCAAAGCCAAGCTTGTTACTCCTTCTCTGCTAGACCTGCTAACCTTCTTAGATCCTGGTGCTGGATCTTGGTCTTCACTGCCATGGGATAGAAGTGGTGACATCGTGTCTTCTGTTTCTCATCTGGTTCCTCATATTCCTAGGTTCCAGGGCATATGATTCTGTTTTAGAAACCTCTAAAGAAATCAGTTATGCCTCACCATCTTTCCAGTTCCTGTGTTAGGCCAGGTCCCCATTGTCTCTTGGTGGGACCACTGCAGTACACTTTATTTTGTACTCCTTTCTGCCAGTTTAACTCCAATTCCAGCTCTTGTCATCTCTATTGGTTTTCACCCATGGCTGCACATTAGTCATTTGGGATTTTAAAACATACTGATACTTGGGCCCCCTGCCCAGAAATGGATTTAATTACTAGGGCAGGGCTCCAGCATCAGCATTTTATAAAAGTTTTCTAAATGGTTCTACTGTGCATCTCCAGCAATGACAACTGCTGGTCAGTTTTTTATAAACAATAACTGCTGTGTCCTTCTGCTGCTTCTGTAGCTCTATAAACTTCATGTTACATGTTGGATTGAATCCAGACTCCTTGCTCTTTGTTCATCTTGTAAGACCTTTACAATTAGATACTAACCATGTCTCCAGCCTTATCACTAGCCACTACTTCCCCATACATGTACACAGAAGACAACATGAATAGTTTAGCACTTTAACAACACAGACAGTGCCTTTGCATGTATTATTCTTTTTACCTGCCCCCACCCCCACACCTCCCGGTATGGTATTACCTCTATTATTTTTCCGCCTCTGTTGCATGGTGTCTATTTTGTCTGGAGCCTTGGTGGTTCAGTGCTGGGCTGCTAACCATCCATTATTCGTAGTTCAAACCAATCGGCCACTCAGGAGAAGGGAGAAGATTGTTGTTTCCATAAAGATTTATAGTCTCGAAAACTCTAAGGAGCATTTCTTCTCTGTCTTATGGAGTTGCAATGGGTTTGGTCTTATTGTTTTTGTTTCTGCTTTTTATATATGTGTTGGTCTTGCCCCATGAGGATCAGAGTGATTAAATATAATGTGCTGTGGTAATGGAACTGCACTATACCTATGCTGAACAGTATAGCAGCCAACAGCTTAGTCATAAGCCAAGGTTCTTGAGTCCTGGAAATATAGCTAGTGTAATTGAGGAGATAAACTTTTAAAAGTTGG
This sequence comes from Nesogale talazaci, assembly GCA_004026705.1. Taxonomy (NCBI): domain Eukaryota; kingdom Metazoa; phylum Chordata; class Mammalia; order Afrosoricida; family Tenrecidae; genus Nesogale; species Nesogale talazaci. The sequence continues at coordinate 92,815 of PVJH01005354.1, read as the reverse complement.
ATTTAATTTTAAATCATGCAAATGTAAATGGCTCATAGTCACCAGTGACACTCATAGTAGAGGGTGCAGCCTTCCAATCTGAATTTCTTGAGGGCAAGGATGAACTTTTTTTTCTGAATTATATTTCATGTGGCACACAGCAGTGTTCACAAAGACTTGCTAAGTGGATCAAAGATGCAGGAATTGCACTTTTACCTTCTCCAGCTCCCACACCTACACACATGTATAAAAACCACACCAAACTCTTGAGTAGACTTTACTATCCCATTTTGCAGATGAAGAAATAGTGAAGCTAGTGACTCAAATGGGGCATAATCTTGAAAAACAATGTCTGCTTATGGTTGCCAGCTACTCTGAGTCACATTGTAAGTGACATGTTTTCAAGATATTTTTAGTTCTGATCTCTGCAAACTTGATTCTCAGAGAAGATGCTCCATGGCCATATTCATGCTGTGTAGTGTAGCTGGTCCTTTGATGCTGCCAGCAGCTGGTTATCTTTTGGGCATTTCTTGGGGGCGAGGGGGGAAGCTATTGTCAGCTTTTACCAGGTTTCGTGTTTGAACTGTGTTGCCAAATTTGCCAAAGATTCGAGGTCTCTGGATTGAACTGCTCTGAAGGCAGACTGTGAAGTTTGAAAGTTGCTTTTGATGGTATGCATGAGGATGTTAAGTTGAAGTTTAGCAGGCCTCGGGTCTAGCAGAGAGAACGGCATTAGAGTTCATCTAAGACCTTAATACAAAATTGTCTTATAACCTGAAAGCTTTTTTGTGCAGAGTCTAAATTAGGACCCAGTTTGTAGGGAGAGAAAGAAGGTAATTACATTTTTGGTGAATAGTGAATCTCAATTCTTACTTATAAGAAGTCTATTTGATTAAATCCGTATAGCTTTCTTGCTCATGCTATTTTCCTTTGCACTGTATTGTGAACAATAAGGTGATTTTACTTCAAGGGAATGTAAAAATTTTTATTCAGATTATATTTCAGTAGGTCACATAAATATCAGCCTCGATCCATCTGTCTTTATCTTCAAAAGTGTGAACAAGCATGATGTAGGCTCTGTTTTGACCTCTTCTTGTTTTATTCTTTGTAGTAGATAGAGAATAACTGACTATGAAGAATTGATCTTATGAAGGAACCAAAGAAAGCAAAATTGTTTCTGTTAACTTAGTTTACTAGAAGTCACCGACCATGTACTATCACAGTCAAATGGAATCATGTCCATATTGGGATAATCACTCTGGGATAAGGACATGGCAAATAACAAAGATCTCAAGCTCAAGCGACTTTGAAGACGGCTTCTTAGAGGCCGTGGAATTTGTGCCTGAGTCATGTGGGATGAAAGGGACTCCCTTAGCTTAAGACGGGGAGGGGTAGACTCATGTAGGTAAGAGCTGTGCCAAGACTTGGGGTAAAGAGTGCATGGTGTGTATGAGCACCCATTACAGGAGGAGAACCGAAGGAAGGTGACCAGAAGCCTAAACAAAGGGTTCCAAGAAGGTTAGCAAGAGGCCAACATTAGGAAGGGGCCTTCAGACTACCTTGGACATTTTAACGTGAACATTTTTGGATGATCCTTAGGAACCTAGGACATTTTATTGCAGAGGTCTAACATGCATCTAGAAAACACATGACAGTTAGTATCCACCTCAATTCTGAGATACATCGCAGTCAATAACATGTGAAGAGGGAGGGGGTTATAGGAATTGTTATAGGAAAAAACTTGTTATAGGAATTGTTATAGGTTATAGGAAAAAAAATTAGTAAGTTCTCATTGTGTGAAATTATCTTATCATCGTATCTTTATGGGTGGATTTCAGGAAGAGCCTTGGATAAAAAGAAACAGGAGAGATCTAGGAAGCAGAGCTATGGATAGATGTATAACACAGGTGTGCACTTATGTAAATATATTCATTCATAAAAATAGAGGTATAACATGGTTATGTATATTTATATGGCAATACATTGAGGAAGTGGATGGACTTTGAGCCTCTGTTCAAGCCTCCCTCAAACCAGAACACTTTGTTCTAACAACCTAGCATTCTGTGATGCTCACCCTCCTGGCATAATCACAGGAGACAAGATGAGTGCATAAGCAAAGTGGTGAAGAAAGCTGATAGTGCCCAGTTTTCAAAAGAAGCTTGAAGATAAACAAACAGCTATCTAGCAGAGAAGCGACAAGCCCACACAGAAGAAGCACATCAGCTTGTGCAATCATGAGGCATCGATGAGTTCAGGTAACAGCAGGCAGCAGAAGACTCCAAAAAAGCAAGCAGAAAAGCATATTGTTGAGAATGGGGGGGGGGGCCTTCAGAGCATAGACTCAAAACCCCTCTGTAGACAGTGAGACATCCCCTCACAGAAGGGTCACAGGGAAAGGATGAGTCAACCAGGGTGCAATATAGCACTAATGAAACACACATATTCCTCTGATTCCTTGAGACTTTTTTCACTCCCCACTTTTTCATGACCCCAATCCTGTTCTTTCACTGATGGCTAGGCCGGGGCATGTACACAGGTACAGATAAGAGCTCAGGACACACAGAATTCAGATTAGATCAATCCCTGAGTAACAGAAATGGGAGTAGTGATCCTAGGAAGTGATCCCAGGAGGGTAGGAGGAAGGTGAGTAGAGGAGATGGGGAGAAACCATGGGGGAAGGGAGACAGGGGTTGATGTAAGATATTAAACTAATAATATTTTGGACTGAGCCCCGGTGGCGTAGTGGTTGTGCGCAGGACTGCGGCCCACTGGGACGGAGGTTCAATTCCAGCAGTGGGGCTGGGCCTCCTACTTCCACCACCAGAGAGCAGTGATGCCAAAAAAAAAATTAAACTAATAATATTTTATAATTTGTCAAAGGTCACGATTGTGGGAGTGAGTAAGGGAGGGTAAAAAGAGGAACTGATACGAAGTGCTCAAATAGAATGTAAGTGCTTAGAAAATAATGATTGCAGTATATGTATAAATATGCTTGATACAATTGATATTTCAATTGTTACTGAGCTGGTAGAGCCCCCAATAAAATGATCTTTAAAAAAAAAGGGGGGGGAGAGTCTTGAGAAGGCAAAATGCAGCTATTCCAGAAAGGTACAATGTGTAGGCCATAGAGTGTCCCCAGGGAAGAAGGAAACACAGCAGAAGGGATGTGATGGGTAGATGTGGAGGAGTCCAAAGTACCTCCACATTGGAGCTTGGTTAGCTGGATGGATGGTTGGCACAGGTTGGAGGAGAAGAGGATGCTGAAGCAGGTACTAACTATAATATGGGCTCGAATTCCCAGGAAGAGCAATGGAGATGATAACTCACTGAAAAGAAATAAAGGGCATTCCTGCCAAATGGAACCAATGGTCCAAGTCACTAGGGGCTGAAAAACATATGTCCTTGACTAGAGAGAATTCAGTTGTGTACTGAAGACTGATGGACACATGAGGGTAAGTGGAGACTCTGGGTTAGAGAACTATTTCTACAAGTATCTTAAAGGGAGGAGGAAAGATCCCCTGGAAGGGATATAGGACTTAGAAAAGAATTTATTTGTTTTGTAACTGAACAGAGATTGCCAGATCTGTTGCTTCAACCTTTATTGTATATATCTTTAACCTATGTATGCTACATATGTGTGTGCATGTATAAATCAGAACTTCAGTTGTTTTTCTAGCTAGCAGCAAGTTAGAGACACTTTGAAGGTAAGGAGAGAAGCTTCCAGAAGCAGGCAAGTAGAAGTTGAACAGACTGGATTGTACAGGGCATAAAAATATTTAAAGAACAGACCCATCATATAAAATTACAACCCTGTCATTGGTGGTTTGGTTGCTTTGGCTAGGAAGAGAATTTTTCCCATACAGCTCAGAAACCCCTGATGTCCAGGTGGTAGAAAGTATGAAGTGGTTATTAGATGTGCATATGTTTGCTAAACATTTCCACAAAACTCTGAAGGAAGAACAAGTTATGAGCTGAAGTGTTCAAGTCTATTTTTTCCTTGCTTGATGGCAATATTATATCTCCCATACAACCCATTGGAAGTATAGCTATGTTCAGATGTTTCTATGTTTAGAGTACAATGTCATTTTTCCATTCTTATGAATGTCCTCCTTACCCCTAAATCTTCGTGCTTTCCTAATGGAGTACATCTTTATGCCTTGTGACCATGTTAATTTATGGTGTGGTTGATACTCCAAGAAGTGAAAAATGAGGAGTTAAGATGCCTTTTCTTTGTTTTACTCTGAAGAGATTTTTGACTACCAGGTCCTTGACATCTTCCACCTTAGTTTGTCTTTCATTGGAACCATTTTGCCCATTAGTTCTATTCTAATCAGCTCCCAAATGGCCAGATTTACAAGCAGCACATGACAGAGAAAACAGGAAAACGCAGCCAGCCTTCCCTGACATTCCCCAGCAGCACATGTCTAAACACTGGCGAAGTTTATTTGTTTTCTCAGAAGATGTGCTAAGTGATTTTGCAGTTTGATCAGTGCAGCCTTCAAGTACTGAGGCTTGCATGTATTAAGTAAATTTGTTCTCTAACTCTATTGTTAAGTGTGTCTGATGGAGCCCCAAAGCCAATTTCAGTGATTGCAATGAGCAAATATATTTTTTAATTATGTAATTAAATAGGACTTGGCCTGCAAGGTCCCCTGAAGTAATTAATTAATTGAATCATCTGGTTTAATTGTATGTTATTTTTGTTTGTCCAAGGTAGTGCCCCAGTCTCTTGCAAAGATAGGAATCTCTCATCATGTGTCACTGGGGGAGTCCAGGTCACCTCCAATGAGTCTTTAACATTAATAAACTATTAACACAGAAGAGGGAACTTGCCTTTGTCCCCAAAACTCCCGCCTGAAGTCTGAGTTGGGTGAATTGTAAGGAAGCCAGGTAGGAAGACAAAGCAACAACTAAATTACTTGTTGGGTAGGATTATTTGTCACACACTCTATTTCTCTCTTACTATCTTATCTTAAGATGAAGTCCTTTTAAAAGCTCTGCTTTCTTCACTGTGAAGCCCGTGTACGTGGCTGCAGTAAGTATGTGAATAAAAAGAAAAGCCCCTTTAATTCAGAGCCTAGCTATGTCTGGCTATGGCAAAAGCCACTCTGGATCTGTTTCCTTAAAATGTTGCTTTAAAGGTATTGTGGTTTCAGAGCAGCAGCTGTGACTGTAAAGTATGTAAACTAAGCAGTTCTTGCTCATATCATTTGTCTATCTTGTCAAACCAGAAGGTTGCTTTAAATTTATTTTTCATTGTGTATTAGTGCTAGAGCTTGTTGTTGTGTTCCCCCTCCCCCCTTTCTATGAAACATATGTTCTTTGGGATGTGTGTGTTATACTCAAGCACTTAAGACTATAACAATTATAGAGAAAAATAAATGTTCCCTACTTGAGAATTATAGTGAGAGAAAGAGTACTTAAAAAAAAACAAAAACCTTCCTTTTACAAAGTAGAATTTGGGGACCTAGCATCTGTGTTTTAGGAAATGAGGGATTTGGGCATACTGTCCAAAGTCATGTAAGAGGCCCAGAAGAAAAATATTTTTTTTTGTTGTTCCTTTTTAATATAGTTTATATTGTTACTTCAGAACTTATTTTTCTCTTCCTGTGGGGCTATTTACTTGAGTTCTTAGTTAATATTTCTATATAGAAGCATCTATAGATGCAGAGCCGAATTTCCATGTAATATGCAGGTATGGATCAGTATTTATTCATGTCCTGCAGTGCTCCACACCTGGTCAGGTGACAGCATGGTGTCATGTCAGCCAGCAATGTTGGGGGGTGAGGGGGAGGTGGCGGGCGGGAGGGAAGATTTGAGTGATGTGGCAAAGTAGACAATAGTTGGGAACATTTTTTCTTTCCTCTGACCTTTCCCTGGGGTAAGGCCCTCCTGTGGACATCTGGAGTGGAGGCTAGAGAAACACTTGTTCTGAAATGCTTATACAAACTAGGCAGAGTATGACTGTCAGGTAGACCTTGGATGATGATTGAGTTCTACTTAATCTGTCTTGAAGTGAATTTGTGTATAAGTCGGCACAGTTAAGTATGGTTCATAGCTAATGTCAGCTAGCTAGATATACGTCTTAGTATATAGTGTGTCTTTTTTTTTTTTTTTTTTTTTTTTGGGCATCACTGCTCTCCGGTGGTGGGAGTAGGAGGCCCAGCCCCACTGCTGGAATTGAACCTCTGTCCCAGTGGCCCGCAGTCCCGCGCACAACCACTACGCCACCGGGGCTCAGCCCTATAGTGTGTCTTTTTGTGCATACAAACCATTAAGGAGACACAGTGATAATGCAGTGATAATGCTTTGATGCACTTGGAAAACAGTGTCCCTTTTTTATTAAGAACCACTGTATCTATCTATAAAATTTTAATATGGTAGGTTTTACCTGATGGGCTGTACATAAATCAGATATTCCTAACATATGCACTGTCTGCAGTAGATATGTTGCTCTCAAAACTCACTCCCATTCTTACTCACAGTGACCTTAAAGGCCAGGTTAGGACTGTCCTTCTGGGTTTCCAAGATGGTTAGATAGCGTCTTTTTTTGGGGGGGGGAGGGGGGGGAGGGTGGCATCACTGCCCTCCGGCGGTGGGAGTAGGAGGCCCAGCCCCACTGCTGGAATTGAACCTCCGTCCCAGTGGGCCGCAGTCCTGCGCACAACCACTGCGCCACTGCGGCTCAGCCCTGATAGCGTCTTTTTTTACAGAAAGCCTCATCTTTCTCAAGTGAGACGGCTTGTGAGTTCTACGTGCTGCCTTCCACTTAGCAGCTCAGTGCTTCCCCATGACACTACCAGAGCTCCTCAGACTTTCCAACTCAGACACAGATTTCAGCTGTAAATACAAGTTGGCACAGTTTACAGGCCGCTGTGACTGCTCTTTCCAGCCTCTTGGGCTTTTGCTGTATAGAGACCCCACCTGCAAAATGACATTTATATGATTAATGATCCAGTTCCATGATCCATACATAGTGGATTCTCTGTGCTGTTTGGGTATTGGAGGTGCCTTTGTCTGTTTGAGCCCTCGAAGTCATTACATTTGTGACCACATCAACTCTCATTCAGCAAGTCCATTTCCTGCTTCCCATTTCTCAAATGTATCCTGTTCTTGGTCCTCTGCAATTTTCTCCTAACCTTTGTCCTTCCCACATTGGAGTCTAGGTCACATAAGTGATGTAGAAGAAATCTGAATTTTGTCCACAGCAGATGCGTGATGTCCTAGATTCTTGGTGCTGCTGTATCAGAAATACCATAAAGGTGGGGGGTAGGGCTGGGGGTACAGGTAGAGAGATAGGTCTTTTAATGAACAGAGAAGTGTTCTCTTCACATTGAGGGGCCAGAAGTCCACATTGAGGACACTGTTTCTAGGGGAAGGCATCCTTGCTCCATCAGTAAGGAGTATCCTGCCGCTGCTTCTCTCACATCTTCTCAACATTCCTTGAAAACTCTCCCATTTGTGCTTGTTTCTCTGCTTCATTGACTCTATTTATTCTCAAAGAGTGAGGGCTTTATGGCACATGTTTAATCAGACCTCATGGACAAAGAAAGCCCTCTTCCCAAATGGAATTACAACCACAAGTGTAGAGGTTTAGGGTTCCAAATCACATTTAGAGGAAAAGACACAGTTCAGTCCTTAACACATGACAATCTCGTCATTCCCAAGTCTGACTTTATGGGAGCTCCCTGTCTTTTGTCATGGGCAAAACAATCTGTTCATGTACTTGTGGTAAAACAAACTTCCAACTTTAGTGTAGGTGGGTTTGGGCTTTTTAATGTATTACTCGTGTATATTCTCACTGTTCTGAGGAGTGCCACCGATAGGGTTTCCTGGTGTGATTGGGAAGGAATTCGATGACTTTTCTCCACCTGGGTGAAGAAGAAGCTCATGAAAAGTTGTATGGTATGGAACTTGCCTTAGCAATTAAATACAAACCTGGTTCATATAAAGAGGCTTGTTTCTATATGGAAAATATGAGCCTTTTAAAAGAAAGTGGACCAGGTGTGGATTAGTTCACTGAACCTTTCACCCAGCCGTATTCCCGCTTGTAATTCTTCTGAGGCACAGTTCAGCCAACTCAAAGAAGCATGTTATTAAAGGTGAGCTGAAAGGCATTTAAAAAATAAACAAATTCTTGTAAGATCCTAAATCAGTAACAGAATCTATATGCATGGACTTGAAAGGGATAAAAAGGGTGTTTCAGTACCTGTGAGTTCCAGATGGGATTCTTCTCCTGGCTTCTTTGGAGATCTCCCAAGAGGCCTGGCTGGTCCTTGGCAGGCTGAGGGGCCCAGGCCATGTTTACATGGTGGAGCTTGGGTAGGGTAGTACTGGTGCAGCTAATAACTTGCCCTCCACAATGGCAAGACCCTAGTGTTCAACCTATTAATCTTTTTTTTTTTTTGGCATCACTGCTCTCCAGTGGTGGGAGTAGGAGGCCCAGCCCCACTTCTGGAATTGAACCTCCGTCCCAGTGGGCCGCAGTCCCGCGCACAACTACTACGCCACCAGGGCTCAGCCTAACCTATTAATCTTGATGGGGTGGCAGGGGGGATAGGTTCTATCAATTTACTTTGATTTAATCGTAACACTATAGTCTTAAGAAATTGAAATCCTAAGCAGCCTTTCCTTTTATCTTTCTCTACCTTGTAGTGTGGCAGAGGAGATGGTAGTAGCCACTGCTAGAGAAGGTAGAGGAAGTGTGAGATGTAGTGCAGTTCTCTGACCCAGCATCACAATCACCACCACCCTTAGCTCTGCAGCACTCTTTTTTAAAATTATTTTATTGGGGACCCTTACCATACTCCATGCATACATCCATTGTGTCAAGCACATTTGTACTTTTTTTGTCGTCATCATTGTCAAAACATTTTCTTTCTATTTAAGCCCTTGGAATCAGCTCCTCACTTTCCCCCCTCCTTCCCTCACAAACCCTTTATAATCTATAATTTATTGTTTTTTTTTAAATATCTTACACTGATGAGTGTCTCCCTTCACCCACTTTTCTATTGTACATCCTCCAGGGAGGGGTTATGTGAGGATCATTTTAATCTCTCTCCCCACCACCTTTCCTATTCCCTTCTGGTATTGCTATTCTCATTATTGGTCCTGAGGAGTTTATATGTCCTGAATTCCCTGTTTTTAGCTCTTATCTATACTCGTATATATCCTCTGGTCTAGCCAGATTTGTAAGGTAGAATTCAGATCATGATAGTAGGGGGAAGGAAGCATTAAAGAACTAGAGGAAAAAATAAAAAAAATTAAAAAAGGGCTGAGCCCCAGTAGCTTAGTGGTTGTGCGCGGGTCTGTGGCCCATTGGGATGGAGGTTCAATTTCAGCAGTGGGGCTGGGCCTCTTACTCCCACCACCGGAGAGCAGTGATGCCCCCCCCCCAAAAAAAAAAAAAAGAACTAGAGGAAATTTGTATGTTCATCATTGCTATACTGCTCCCTAACTGACTCATCTCGTCCCCACAATCCTTCTGTAAGGGGATGCCCAATTGCCTACAGACGGGTTTTGAGTCTCCACTCCACACTCCCCCTTATAATCACAATGATATGTTTTTTTGTTCTTTGTTACCTGATACCATCAACATCTTGTGATCACACAAGCTGGTGTGCTTCTTCTATGTGAACTTTGTTGCTTCTCAACTAGATGGCCACTTGTTTATTTTCAAGCCTTTAAGATCCCACATTCTATATCTTTTGATAGCTGGTCACCATCAGCTTTCTTCACTACATTTACTCATGTACCCACTTTGTCTTACGTGATTGTTTCAGAAAGGTTGAGTATCATGGGATCCCAGGTTAATAAAACAAAGTGTTCTTCCCTTGAGGGAGAACTTGAGTAGAAGCCCTATGTCCATCTTCTACCTTAATACTAAACCTATAAATAATGCACATATATCTATTTTCCCCATTATCTTATAAATGATATCATATGAATGATGTTCCTTTCCTCTTGTCCCACCCTCATGTTCAGCACTTCATTTGGATTTCAGTAATTCCTCTCAGTTACATTGCCCTTGATCAAGCCCTACCAGCTCTCCTACACCCTCCTGGTCATCGATTTTAGATCACTTGTTGTTCCCTTATCCCTGGGTTTGCTAACACTCACTTCCTTTCCCCTGCCTACCCCTCTTTCATATCCCCCTGGAAGTTTTGGTTCCATCGTTTTCTCCTCCAGATTGTTTATCCTGCCTATCATCTATAGGTAGACCTGCAGAGATATGCACACAAACAAGATAGTGCCTCAGCCCTGGTGGCTGAGTGGTAGTTTGTGGGACTGCAGCCCACAGGGTTGACAATTCCAATCCAGCAGCAGCTCACCAGGAACAAGGATGGACTTGCTACTCCTACCAGGGCGGTGATGCCACACACACAAAATAAATAAATAAATAAATAATTTATTTTATTTTATTTTATTTTTTTTAGGCATCACTGCCCTCAGGTGGTGGGAGTAGGAGGCCCAGCCTTTGCTCCTGTGAGCCAGAATTGAACCTCCCTCCCAGTGGGCCACAGTCCCGCGCACAACCACTACGCCACCGGGGCTCAGCCCAAATAAATAAATTTTTAAAAAATTAAAAAAAACAAGATAGCAAAATAAGCAGCAAAAGAAAACAAAACAAAACTACAACAAAAAACAATGGCAAAAAGGAGAGAAACATAAAGAGTTCAAGGTCTGTTTGTTGACTTTTAGGAGTAATTTCCAGTCAAGTCTGATGGGGTGCCATACCTTGACTGCAAAGTCTAATTTAGGAATTCCCTGGAGTCTTTGTTGCTCTGCTCCCCTTGCTGTTTTATTGCATGTTCTTAGTGTTGTGCCTCCGTCTGGTGGGGTCAGAGCAAGTGCAATTCAGGGACAACGTAGCACTATGGGTCAGTGAGGGATATCATATCTTGTATTGAGGCCAGCCCTATTGTCCTTTCTGTGCATTGGCTGCTCTGAGCAGAAATATCATCCTCAGGGCTTTGTGAACCAGGATGTGTTCCCCTCTCTCTTCCTCGTCCTTCATTTAGTCCTGTGTGCTCTGATCAGACATATTCCTTTCTCTGAGCTGTAGCTTCAGTGCTGTCCTCTGAAGTGAATTCTTCTGGGGCAAGGGGTTGGGGTTGGGGGGGTGGGGAGTGTCCACGTAGTTGGGATTGGGATTGGCCCCTCGATGTATCTATTGGTTCTCTGCTTCATGCAAGTATGTTGCATTCACATCTTGGAACACTAGGTTGAAGTCTGGGCCAAGTACTCTTTTATGCACCGTATCATGTTGATGCATTTGTTTCTTAAAATCACAGTATACACTATCATGAAGCTCATTTTATGGATGAGCACATTGATGGTCAGAGACCTTAGCTAACATGTCCAAGTTCAAAACACGAGTAAAGAGGTTTGAATTCAAGGAGTTGTATTTATGCTCATGACTTTTGAGATCTGCTCATGTAAACTGTACAGTGCTATAGTGTGTAACATGTAGCTCAAGGGAAGACCCTCCAAGGGATGTAAAACAGATATTCATCTGGCAAATCCTTATTCCACCTTATTTTCATATTTTCTACTGAACATTCCAGTTTCCTTTCTGTTACCTTTGTACCATAGATGTTTCCAGCAAAGGAATGGCTACCTTTGTATGCTTGTGCTTGACTTTTCCTTTGACTGTTCTAAAGTTCCATTCTCATTATGGAATCGTGAAAAGACATTTCCTATAACACCAGCACAAAGCGGGGAAGGGTTCTGGGCCTGGATCTTTGCAGGTACCCTTTCCCAAGTAGACACCTCTTTCCCAGGGAAGCATGAAGCCCAAATTCTTGATATGAACTAAGGATCTTTTCAGACACAAGGGGTTAGCTCACAAGAACTAACCCCTCACCTCTGCCCTACTGCTTTCCATGGCAGAAAAAGGGAGACAAGTTGGGGCAAGACTTTCCATCCAATGCACTTCTGTGAATCTTAGCTTCATTGAAGACCATAGAGTGAGCTTGTCAGCATCCTCATTCTCAGGTAGCCACTCTTGTCATAGAAGCATTTACTTGCCTTATTGGAGAAACAATATCATTTGAGTCAACAGCCAGGCCAGATTTCTATTCAGGAACCACTCTCCTCCTTAAGTTGTTGGGGGATTCAGGGAGGCTCTGTTGTCATAACTATGAAGTCTCCAAACATCACAAGTAGCATTCTGTAACAGTAATAATAACAGTGGTTCTCAGCCTCCCTAATGCTGTGACCCTTTAATACAGTTCTTCATGTTGTGGTGACCAACTACATGTTACACACTATACCACTGTACAGTTTACATGAGCGTATCTCAAATGTCATGAGCATAAATTCAAGCCCTTGAATTTAAACCTCAGCTGTGCTGTTAACTAGCGTTTTGAACTTGGGTAAGTTAGTTGTGTTCTCTGACCCTCAATGTGCTCATCCAAAAATTATTATTTTTGTTGCTACTTCATCACTGTAATTTTGCTACTGTTATGAATTGGGGGACCTCTGTGAAGGGGTCCTTCGACTCACAAAGGGCTCGCAACCCACAGGTTGAGAACCACTGCAATAAAATCTTTTGTAGCCAAGGAGCTAAAAATTGTATTGCTGCTTGTGTCTACATTCTAGTGGAGCTTCTGAATGTGTTTTTGGTAGGAGCTAGAGATGCCATGCATCTCGGGGAAGCCTAGCATTGGGTCAAAGTTGAGAATGGAACAGAAGTGGGATCTGCAATTATCAGGGGATTCAGGAAGGGAGGCATGGGAAAGGAAACAGGAGGAAAGGCTGCCAGGAAAAGTTGCTTCATCACTTGGCATTGCTTTGGTGACCACAAGGTAAATTTCTACTTTCAAGTTATTTTCAAGCCCCATGTACACATAGCTGCCAATTTTTATATGCACTAAGAACTAATAAGGTTAGGGACGTGTTTAATTTGGGGAGCCTGTTATTTTCAAGGAAGGATTGTGGGAGGTATTTCCTGACTATGTGAATTGATCCATCCTTGAGAGACTTCCTTCCTTGATCAATGTCCCCATAATAAAACTTAGTCTCAGAGCCACTCAGTGGCTTCCCTAAGTGCTCCTGAGTGTCAGGCATCGTTCACATTACAGGCAGGACTCTCCAAAAAACTGCTATCAAGCCATTTCCCAATCACAGCCATCCTATAGCAAAAGAGAGTTGCCCTTTCCAAGGGGGTTTCCAAGACTCGGACTCTTTATGGGAATGGAAAAACCTTTTCTTTCTCCCTCAGAGCAGCAGCTGATAGGCTGGAATTGCTTGTCTTGTGATTTGTAACCCATATTGTCACCTACTATGTCACCCGGCCTTAAAAGATACTTGAATAAGATATGTTGCTCTTTTTGTGCTACTCACACTGTTAGACATTCATTACATGTTTATTGAATAGCTGCCATGTGTGGCTTCTGTTCTGAACTGTGAGATAGCAAGCAAGACAAAATCCCTGCTTTCATGGAGCTTATATTCATATAGTATGTCCCAAACTTAAATGCACACAGTCAGAATTACCATGATTTGGCTTATCTCTTGGATGCACTTGCCCAGAAACAGAAACTATTCAGCTGCAGAGTGGAGCTGCCCGTAGTCAGATGTAGTCACTGAGAGAATATCTTTGAGAGTTTGTCATCTTGCTCCAGCTGTGCTTACCCTAGATCTGCTAGGCAGCCATGTGTTGTGTCTGCCAACTGGGGATCAGACAATAGGACGGGCTTAAACAATTAGTGGATTCCCTGCTGGATTCCCTGTGTGTGTCCTATAGATCACCGCAACTGTTCAGACTGGGAACTGTGGTCCGGGGCAGAAATGCCCAAGAAGGGATCTGAAAGTCAGCCCCTAAAGAAACAGGCAGCATGTGGAGAGGGATGCAGAGACGATGGGAGAGCAGTGTCAGAGAAATGGGAAAGAGTAGACCAGACACAGCTCACGATATGCAAACCTTGGTTGCAGTCTGAAGTCTCTGCCTGATACAGAATGACTACCTTCTAGCATGTTCCTGGCTTTTGTTTGTTTGTTTTTAAAGCAAGAGGGTTTTCCTGTGAAGACATCTATTTTCCTACTTAGTTTTTAAAACTGTTACCCCTTTGTGAGAAGTGCTAAGAATAGTCTTTACTGCTCTTACCCAAATAGAGTGCCTCATGGCCAGGGGTGCCTTTAAAGAATAGAAATCGATTTCCTCACGTCTGGGAATGCAGAAGTTCATAGTGGGGCTTTGGCCATCTTAATTTCTTTGTAAACTTGTGTCCTAGTTTCCAGAGCTTTGCTACTAGGTGGGCTCCATGTTCAGCTGCTAACCACATGGACAGCACTTGGAAGCGACCAGTGAGTGGTTCCAGGACAGACAAATTCAGCTTTCGACTCCCATAAAGAGGTAGAGTTTTAGAAACCCACTGTTCTGTTTTATAGAGTCGCTGTGAGTGTAAATCTACATGATGACAGTTAGTTCTGTTCTGTTTTGAGTTCTCGTTTCTGGCTCTCCCAGCATGTCTTGGCTTAGTGTTTTTCTTTCTGTGTAGTTTTAGGACCCACCTCATTGTAGGAGTGACTATATTAGCATAGCAAACTGCTGGTCAGATACATTAGTTTCTAAACCAGTGACCTTCTGGTCTAGGGTTGGGGACCATCCAGCCTGAGGACCCTTTTAGAAGGTGTAAACATCAGTACAATACTAGTTAACATCACAGACCTCAAAGAAGAGAAACAGTTCCAGCCATCACATTGGGGAGGGGTTAATTAAATGCTTGACCAGTGTGGGCTGAGAATGGTGTTGTAAATATCCATATGGCCCTTGGCAGCAAGTTCCCCACCCTTGTTCTAGGGAGATGATGGAATGTGTGCCTTTGACCAAACAAGCAAGCTAACAAAATCCTACAAAATACAAAAAAAAAAAAAAAAATGTAGTGTAGTAGTGCAGATATTTCAAATAGTAAACACGGACAACTCCTAAATTAATATAAAAAGAAAAGAAGGAAATAAAGGTTTTAGTTCAGTAAATGATAGGATTTTCTTTTTAGATACCCACACCTAAAGTTTGATTGTAACAGAAAACGAGATGGTAAAGATTACAGTTTTGAAGTAGACTTGTCATGAGAAATGAACAGGTAAGTCCAAGTGAGAAAATCTGTAGCACAGTGAGCTTCTTATGATTTCTCAAATAACTCCCCATTGGGATAAGTTACAGTGACAATAAAGGCCCCAAAGTTATCATTGGTGTGGGGGAAATTTTACAGATACTAGTTGATGTGTAAGAATCAGCTTTGGCATTCTCATTGCCTTGTGTAAAATGTGCTGCTCAGGAAACATAAGTGAAGCCATTTGGTTTTATGGCACTGGTGTGGGCTGGCTAGGGGAGTGGGGGCTGGAGAAAGTTGAGGCACTGATACAGTAAGAAGAGAGCCAGATGGTTGTATTACACATCTTTTGTGTTCTTGTTTGCTTCTTAAAGCAGTTGCAGAATTTTGCCCTTGGCGATATTTTCTTCATGCTTGTATGTTCTGCTAGGAGTTTACTTTTGTCAGAGTCCTTTGAAAGAAAAGCCATGCTCTAACATTTTCCTCCTTACGTTATAAACTCGTGAAGTCAACAGTGTGTTCATAAAAATATTTTTTAAATGTTAAGAATGTTAGTAAATAGCAGGAGGATCAGTGTCTCTTTATTCTTAGCACAGTGATTCCAAGCATATTTTATGCCGACTCTGGAGACAAATTTGTGTGAAATTGATGATGGCTGTATGGCTGACCTGCTAGCTAAAGAGAACCAGATACATTGTTATAATATACTGATGAAGCTTATCTCATTAGAGACCTCACTCAGCCTTATGTAGTCTCTTCTCAGGTTGAGATTGACTTCTTGTATTTTATCAGCAAGTTTAACTTGGCACTAACTTTTAAGTTTAATGATAGAAGGTTAGGATAGGGCAGTGTTTGATTGGTCCTTATTAGAACTGCTTATCCCACCACCATCAGAAACATTTTTTTATATCCTTTGAAAAGCAAATTATATATTGAGATTACCAGTGGCCAAGAGTGTTCAATGTGGCCTGAGTGCCTATAGGGAATGAGAGTTGATCACTGAGTGCCTTTAATAATGATTTCTTTCAAGGTGTTTTTCCTTTTCTTTTTTTGATGGCATGCCTGAGAATAATTCAGCGTCCTTTTCACGGATCTAAGTCATTTATCTTTTCATTTTAACTTGTCCAAATGGGCGAAGAGCACAAATGGAGGATCCTGAGATGATGGCTTATTCCCCTTTTGTGCACAGATTTCCAGTTTTAGTTGGGACCTACAGCCCTTGATGAGAAAACAGGAAACTTACAGTTCTAACCTTATTGAAATCTCTGCCTGGTTTAGTTGCAAGTCAGAGGCGAGTCCTTCCAATAATGAAGCCATTGTCCGCATCATAGCTGATCAGTTTTAGTAAGTCTGTCTTACAACATTATAAGAAGATAATCAGCAGCCTTAGAAGGTCCCCATCTGGACGGTAGAGTTCTTTCACTGAAAGATGTTTTGCCTTTTTGAGATAGCTCTCGCATTTCATCATCTGTTCCACTGAGATGAAGTGAATATGAAAAGTCAGTGACTCTGAATCCATCTGTTGTTATTATTTTCCACTGATAATTGGCTTGAACAATGAAATGTCTGTGTCTGCAGCCTTTGAAACCGAACACCCTGTTTATTTTCTGGAGGTCTCACTGCAACTACCCCCCACCCCCATTTCCCCCTTCGTTTTCTCTCCAGTTTACAGCAAGTGGTGCTGGTGTCAGGATGACATCTCTGACTCTGTGCATCAGTATGTGTCACTCAGCATCTAAAGCTTGCACATGGTTCTTTTTGTCACAATCTCGTCACCCACACCCTCTCTGCTAGAAGTTTGGCTCAGCCACAATGCATGAATCCCTTACCTGGAATGGCATCTTTCTTTCACTATCCTCATTAAAATATTAATTTAGAGCACAGTATCCAATGCCTATGGAATTAGATACCACCTATAATTGTATTATATTCAGTTGCATCCAGGTTTGCACGATACAAGGCATTAATATTGGATTCCACTAACAGCACTTCCATTAGCTTGTTCAACCAGTATGAGATATAGATGAGCTGGGATGCAGAACTGCCCACCAGAACTGCCAAAACAGTCATTAGAAACTCCATGGGGATGGAAGAAGGCCTTTTTTGCAGTGCTGTACTGATTAAATTTTGTTCTATGGTTTATTTGCATCAAGGTTAGATCCCTATCGTCTTTGGAAGCGGATTATCTGACATCTTTTTTGAAAGGTCATTTCTAGGCAAAATAGTGAAAAAAACAGGGATCTTCCATTTCTTATGGCCACCCCACTTAGGGAACCTGTGCTTTTCTTATGTTATTTGGGGGTAGGGGTGGGTACAAGGGCGAGCTCTGGGTATTACACTGTGTCTCTTTTCACAGGAGATGCTATAATAGAAGTTTGAGGTGGGTTTCTGCTGATTGACTGACAAAAACCTAACACTTGTCAGCAATTTTTTACTTTTGCAGAATGATGATTTGGTCAGAAAAGAGTGTTGGGTTAAAGAAACAAAATTTGCTTTTGAAATTGGATGCTCCCGTCTTTTCCTTGGCTGGGGTCATTGTGCCCCATCCTTAGGGGCTAAGAAGAATCTGTGGAACCCGTCCTTTTTCAGTGGGGCTAAAAATGTAGATGCTGCTCATGGAAGAGCTGCGCTGGGTTTGCTCCAAATTACAAGTACTCTAGGGCATAAGAGAGGAGTCGATGTTTCGATGGCAATCATCTAATGCCACAACAGTTATTTAGAATTATTAAGTTACCAAAACCAGTGTGTAGCTGGAGCCTACAGTAAGCGGGTTCAAAATGAGCTGACTCAAAAAGCTGAGGAAGGCAGGAGGGGATCCTCAGGACCCCAAAACTTTCCCACTCAAATTCCTGCATTCTAAAGATAAGCTCAGTTGAGGTGTGGCATATTTTCTGCCGAAATGGAGAAAATTGTTGGCTTCAATTATACTATTAGATTGAAATTATAAGTGTTGGAGGCTACACAGTCAAAAACATCCTTTCTAATATAGGGATAATTTTTGAAATGAGTAGTCGTGAAGAAAACTTCAATGATTGTCCTTAAATAATTAGTAAACTGGGCTGAGCCCCGGTGGCGTAGTGGTTGAGTGCGGGATTGCAGCCCACACTGGCTTGGCAGTTCAAATCCAGCAGCAGCTCTCAGGAGCAAGGCTGGGCCTCCCATACCCACCAGAGGGCAGTGATGCCCCCCAAAACAAAACAAACAAAATAATTAGTTATCTGAAACCTGTAGCTAAGCAGCCAGCCCCTTTTTTTGGGTTTGTTTATTCTTTATAACTAGATAAACACACGTGTATATTGTACATGCATCGATGCACATATCCTCATGTGTGTTGTATGTATGGATTTTATGCAGATGCATATTTTAAGGAACCCTGGTGGTGTGAGGGCCAGCTCTGTTGGGATTGCTGTCAGAGAAAGGCTACAGTGCAACTCTCCTAGGGCCTGTGCCTCCTTATGACTCTAACTAGACTAAGTGTTCATAGGCTTCATTTTGTTTGCTGTGTGCAAGCATACACATACCTGTATAAAGTGCATCTTTCTTTAGATATAAATGCACGAGGATCATTTTATACTGTGGCAAATCAGAAAGCCAAGAGAGAAAAAAGATTATTGAAATTATATTGTGACTTAGCAATAGGACTGTTTAAAACTCATCAAATGTCAAAGATTGAAGTACAGCCCAAGGTAATAGCTCCATTGGCGTTTACTATATCAAGATCTTTTGGAGTCACTGGAGATACAATAACATGCCTCCTCCTGCCCTCTCTGGTCCCCCTCCCCCCCATGAGAGAGTTCTTAATTACTAATGAATGCAATTCATTTTAATTGTTATTATAGCAACATAACATTTAACTGTCTCCCTTTCATCCCTGTCCCCTGGAATAGGCCACGTCTCCTGTCAGCTGGAGGACAGGTAGAAGGCACAGCAGGCGTCTGATTGAGCCAGTTATTCATTTGCTGAGTGTTTGTGTTTATGCAAAGGGGCTTCTTTCTGCATATTTAATCTAGAGAAAGGCAGTGGCTTTTGTTGTGTTTAGCCCACATACCTTCAGTCCTTCCTCTCACTGCCACCAGCTAGCCTGGGAGCCCCTAGAACCCCTAGCTTCCGAATACCTGTAGTTTTTTCCTTATAAACTCTTAACTTTCTTACATTGTGGGAAAATTGCTTCACCTGGTCCCACGGCTGTGCCACCTCACCATGAACCGGTAAGTGCGTGCGAAGTCCAGGCTGTAGTTTTTTTCCTTTCACTACTGTTGAGAGATTACTTTGCTTCCTCTCTAGCCCCTGTGAATGGGACAGAGCTCCTTGCCAGTTGCCAGCTGCAATGAAATAGACCCGTACAGGTGCCCTGAGGAAGATTCTGGGTCTGGGGGAAGGAGTTCAGAGAGAAGAAGAAAGTGGGGAGAGAGCAACTTTATTCTTTGTCCTGACAAATCCTGTTTTGTAACTACCCTGAAGACAATGCTTCCATTGTTTGCTGAAAGCCTTCACACTGTGGGCAAGAGTGAACTGTGAGAAAACAGTGAAACTACTGCTCTCCTGTCTGCTTCCAGCCAGGTCCTCCCTGAAGGTCTGTGCCAAATAGAAAGGGTTTTCTTCTGGGGAAATCCAGTTGTCTCTTCACTGATATTAATAGCACACTAGAGATGTTGGCCATGATGCTCAGAGTGGCGGTTGAGGTGGGAGGAAATCTGATCTTGTTGGGGAGGAAGGGGATAACAGCTTCTTGGGCCCTCCACAGAAGAGCTGTCCACCCAGAAGCAGCCTGCATAATGGCATCCAGATTTAAATGTTTGCTAGAGGAATTTTAATCTGAGCTGTTTATTTGACTATCCAGGGTCTTGCTATTTTGTGTGCCTCTGCTGTGTCTTCAGAAAGCACTCTGTGCAACATTTTCTAATCCAGTCTTTTTAAAAAGTGAGTTGAAAGGGGTGGGGGTGGGAGGCTTAAGGAAATGGAGGCAGCAGTGTGCTAGGGTGCGATGGTAGGATTTTGTTACTTTTGAGAGGAAGAGTGATACCGTTTCAAACCAGAATTGCCAAAATGAAGCATCCAAAGAATATGTCCTATGTAAAGATTTTTCCAGGTTGGGAAGCGGTGCGTAGGGTCTATTAGAAAAGGCATTTTCCTCCCAAGTTAACTGTTCCCTCTGTTTGAGTAACTCTTTTCAACAGAAGAGTGTGCTGTTCCCCTGCAGGTTGGAAACTGAGAATTTAAATAAAATTTCATCAACCTTATTAAAATATGTAGGGACTTGGGTCTTCTTGGGTACAAATCAGTCTAGAGACTTAGAAGCATTTATTAGCAGTGAGCCTGTGGAAGGTTTTTAATAATAAAATTACAAATACTCAGTTTCATTGTAAGTATATGACTTTTATACTCAGTTTGTAAAGGGAAAAATACTTTTTTGGGGGTGGGGGTATGAGGAAAAGTAACTCCATCAGAGTACCTTCTGTGATTAGCGCTATTGTAGTCTTAAATTTTGATTGATAGAGATAATAGTTTTCACTTAAAAATACAGACAGGTACTTTAACTTTCCATGACAATAGCTATTTGCATTTCTTTTATCTTTTTGTTTAACATTTGTGGGGGTTGGGATGGATTTGATTATTAACTCTTATTGCACACCAAAGGTAAATCTAAAACAAAGGCTTTGTTAGAGCTTCAAAGAGAAAACAGCAAATATTGTTTTTCGGTTTCAACATTTAAAGGCTGTTAAAGGATACCTATAAAATATTTTCACATGACCATGACCGGGGTTTTACTTGGAAAAGTAAGGGAGTTATGGGGACTTTGTTTCTAAGTGAGATGGCACTGACATGGGGGTCCTGGACCTGCCAGCCTCAAGTACTCTCAGGTCACGAGGGGCCACATGGCTCACCTGCTGTATTTTCGATCTGTACCCACAAGAATGGACCCCAAAGTGCTGCACCGTGCCTTGGTGAGGACATCAAAGGGTGGGGCGAGGAAGCAAACTCACTCACTCACTCTCTGGGATAGGAAGGGAGTTGGTGGGGGTGGGGATGATGACCCGAAATATTAACTGGGTAGTGCTTGGGTAGTCAGAAGTCCCAAGGAACATAGCAGCTTCCAACTAGAAAGAGAAGCTGGGCGGTGCCAAAGTCTGTGGAGTCTGGACTGTACCCCAGTTTTCTTTTATTTCTTTCCATCCCTATTTCCTTCCTTTTCTTCTTTTATTTTCTATTTGTTTCCTCCCTCTCTTACTCCTCGTTTCCTTCTTCTTGTTTGTATCCTTCCCTGCCCTCATGCCTCCCCTCTTTTCTTCCAGCTCTCTTCCCCCTCCTCTTTTTCTTTTCCTTCTGGGCGTCTGACCTTCCTGCCCAGCCTTCTTTAACACCCCCACCCCCCACCCCGTTTTCCCTCCCGCCTTGATTTTGTAAACCTCCTTCACTGTTTGCAGAATCACAGAACCAAACAAAGCCATGAAGGGATTGATTACTGAGGGGATATTCTTGTTCAGAGTAGAGAAAAGAAAGGGGCCTTTGCATTATCATTCTGTTCAGAGAGTCAGATTTGTGTTCAATATTCGTTAGTTTTTCTAAGAAATCATTGAAAAACAAGACATAAAAGACCACGAGTTAAGAGACACCAGTTTCTTGGAAATTAGCCCATTTGGACCTTCTGCTTTCTCAAGTGAAAAAAAATGTCATCTGAAGAGAAGATAGGGCAGCTATTTGAGGTTTTGAACTGTGTTCCTAAACTTTCAGAAAAGGACTTGCCAGAGAGCAAGTACTTTGCTACTGCCTGGCATCATGGGTGGGGTTTGTAACTCTGCACTCTGAGGTTGAAATACAATAGGATGGTCTTTCTTCAGAATCACTTTTGTGTAATTGTATAAAATTAATAGACTGATGCAACCCCGTGTGCAAATCATTTGCTTTAGTTGCCAAGAAGGAAAAGGGAGGAGAAGATTTTATGAAAACATAAACGGTGTCGCTAGTGCACACAGTGCATTTAACTGGCCCTGATTTCCAAGTCATCCATACCAGTTTGTACTATCTGTTATGTGTATCACACAGGCTAAATTATCAGTGAAACATAGCTGCAGAAAGCATAACAGTGTAGTATTATAATAACACATGGGTTAAATGGAATGAGAGGGTAAATTAGGAGGTAGGTGCGAAGGGTGGAGGAAGAGGAGGAATGCCTTAAATTTCAGACCATGGAAGTGCAATTTAAGATTGACATCCTGTGGCTGGTCATCAGCTGGAGCTTCAGGGGAGAAAGCCACCAGACATATCTGGTGTCCATTCAGCCTGCACTGTGATATAGAGTTACGCCACCAAGGAAAAACAGTTTATTTTTATTATATTTTCGTTCAAACTTCAAAACTCTGAGGAATTTTTAAAAGAGAGAAAAGGGGGAGAAATGACTGTTAACAGTTTTTTAAAAAGAGGAAAAGTGGGGCTTTTTTGTTTGTTTGTTTTTTAACTTAAAAGCTTTAGACGATCATTTCCTTTTAGTTGTGGTGTTTGTGCTGCTCATCAGCATTTAAGTAAATTGTCAAAATAGAAAATTTTGCTTTATTTGCTTAGTAAAAATGATCATTAAGAAAGGTAGGGGAGATAATGTTGAAAATGAAAGGGTTGTGTTCTTGTCATGGTTAATTTCGACTCGTTCTTACCCTGTCATAATGCAGACCCAGACCTAAGGCCTCCCCACTCATTTCCTTGTCTGTTATATTGACACATTTCATTTCAGTTAGCATGGTGTCAAGCAGCATTGAACTATTAATATTTGCTCCGCAAAGCTAGAGGAACATATTTTACAATTACTTTGCTAACATATACTTTTTCTCCTAACCAAAAAATCCCACACACAAAAAAAAATAGCCAGTGATCAAATATGGACATACATTAAAGAGCATGACACTTTGAGAGAGAGGGACATACTCTCTGCCCAACTGCCAGATTGTTACACAGAAGTAAAAGTTACATGGATCTGCCAGTTTCTTCTTTTTCTTTCTTTCCTTATATTTATTTATTTAACATTATTAATTTTAAGTTGGAAGGTTGATAGTTTGATTTGATGAGGAATGTTTATTTCCCCCCCTCCCCAGGGGGTAAGGATAATACAGTTAAGTATTTGAAGGCAACACAAGTTCATATTTTTTGCCGTGTTCACTCACATACTGCACTGGGCAGGTGATTAGGGAAACACCCAGTACTTAGCTGCAGATGCTCTGTAGGTTCAAGTGCAGTGCTAGAGATAACTTCATTGAAAGTAGGCATTTTCAGCAGTTTCTTAAAAATTAAACTTTAATAAGCTTCAATTGTTTGCCAGGTCTCTATGATAGCAAATCTCATCTGCATTGCAAAGTCCAGTAGTAAAGGTCTGACTGCCAAACATGCAAAAATAGACATTGCTCAGTCGCTAAACATGAAAATTAGTTTAGAGTGCATACATTGGAGAACACCAAGTGGAGAATAGAAGGAGAAAGGACCTTTTTGCTTTGAATTGAGCAGGATCTGCTAAAGTGCACATGCTTTCCATTTAAGATCGGATGAGTAGTGGAGCTGGAAATTTCTGGAGTAAATGCAGTTGGAATCAATGTCTCATGTGTCTCTTGAGCTCTCGTTCTTGTGGAGCAGGTCTGCTCGGCCTCCAGTCCTGCTGCACACAGCTGGCCCTGCTTCCTTCCTGTTTCCCCATCTCAGCACCATGTGCCTTGCCACGGAGTTCTTACCGCTGGAGAAATCAGTCCCAGCGACATACATTAGAAGTAAAACACACGTTTTTCGTTTTCAATTTGAATTGTTTTGTATGAAAACAAAAAGGTCTGGGGCAGGTTGCAAGAGAGTGATTTTTTAAGTCCCAGTACTAGGGTTTTCCCCACACACAAATGGTGAACATTATGGTGAAAACCTCTAATTTCCTCTTACAGTAAACATGAGAAATTATGATTTCACTCAGAGCCTACTTCTTTTTTTTTTTCTTTCCAATCTTAATGGCAAGGATCTGCATGCACTTGCTGGTGGAAATGTCATAAATTGGGCCCAGATCAATTCTTCAAAGAGAGTACTTGCCACAGTGGCACTTTCAGCTGTTTAGTCCCAGTGAAAGATGTAAGTCTTTTCCCTGACATTCGCCTTTCTCCACTCAGGGCAGACAGAGGCAGGATATGCAGGGAAGGATTCTTGCTAAAATTAAAACCACGTCATTACATTTTGTTCAGAAGCGGTAGTAACATTTTAGTAAAAATAATGATATACTCAGCATATTGAATGTGTGTGTGTTCGTGTGCACTTGCGAGCATTCAATTAATTGATATGGAATGAATACTACACCCCTTTAGTACTTAATCTGAATTAATAAATGTTTTCTTTTCATTTGTGCTATCTGCTAATCCCCGATACTTGGACAGAAAGAGGCAGCTTTCAGTGTTTCTTAAAGGAGCACACACTGGTTTGTGTAAGGGAGTGTGCAGATGTAGGAGTAGATGTGAGATCAGGTCATGCCCCTTTGCTGCCTTTGTGTTTTAGGAAGCTGGATCTCATGTGTTTATTTCATGGGACATGGACTATTTGCATTCACTGTAGGAGAACTGGTTGATATATACTCAGTGAAAAACAGTCTGGGAAGAGTTTTCACCAGCCAAACACCCTGTTACTCCCTATACTCAGAGCTGGGGGGACTGCAATTCATAGTGAAAGGTCTGCCCCCATGGCAGAAAGTGTCTTGTCTACTAGAACTAACTCTTCTGAAAGAGAAAAAATAAGCCCCCGCTTTAATGAAATTAGAGAGGTGGTGGATGTTCACCCAACAGAGACATGTTCAAGGAGCTGTCTGGTTTCCAGAAACAAAGGCCTATGACTCACTTATTATTCCACATGAAAATAAAATTTATGAATGTAAGACCAGAAAAAAACTTCAAACTCATAACTTGAAATTCTTCATCTTTACTTTTTCCAGCATGGTTGAAGATGTAGTATTGCACGACTCACCTGCATTTGGTCCCCAAAGGTAGAGATGTGGGGACCTGTTGTTGTGACCTCTGAAGGTCAGATGTGGAGCGTGATCATTGAGTTCCTGTGTTGTTCTTTTTTGTGGTGTCTATCCCCGGCAGAGGAGGTTGCTACTTCTCTTGACATTCAGATGTTCTCTTGTTTTCAGGGTAAGACGTGACCTTTTCAGGTGACTGTATCACTGAAGATTGCTTTACAGGAGCACCTCCCTCCCCCCAAAAATGTAAGTGCTGCAAATGTGATTATTGAAATTATATCTATGCCTGTATCAAACCACCTTGTAGGCATTTCAACTCCAGGTTTGGCAAATGTTCAAATATTTATTTGGGTGTAAATCAATCTATTTCATATATTTTAGGGGGGGTTAAAAGGAAAGGCATTCCTTAAGAGATGATCCACAGATACACATTTTATTTTTAAATCTTCCCCCCGCCCATCTCTTTTTAAGCTAAATATTCTTTCTGATGGTTAACTTGGGAGGTTTAAAGTTAAAAAGAATGTGCATGCCACAGAAGTGGTGATTCATAAAATGAATTGCTGCAAACAAGAGTGATGCCTGTCAGTGTTCTGTGCTGAAGTGGTGTCATCCAACTGAGAGTCATCTGGCGGCTGTGTGATCACCTTCTTCCAGAAATTAACAGTCACGCGCCATAGCAGCCGTTAGTGTAGCTGCAGAACGAACAGCATGGGGCAGTTCCTTGCCATGGCCAAGTTCAACTCTGCTGTTTTGTTCTCTTGATGTTGCTTGAGAATGAAACAAGTGTTTGATTTTAAAATTAGAACTTTTCAGAGGAACTCATGTAGCTTAATGAATGAAAGCTAAATTTAATTTTCTCAAGTTCACTTGGGCATTGGCTGGGTGCAGCGTGTGGTAGAGGGACAAGAAAAAGCACTTCTGTTAAAACTCAAGTGGGTGCTGTCCCTTTAACTGATCCTGATTAACTGATCCCAAAGTTCTCTCCCTGGTGAAGGCAATGGACCCATTAGGCAAGTTGATCAAGAAGGTCATTTTAAAGTCAGATGTCTCTCCAGCAATGTGGCATCTGGTTTTGTTCTTGAGTTTGGGCCTTTTCAGAGTTCCCTTTGGTTTAGTGGATTTGTGCCTGTTTAAAAAGCCTTGACAGTAATCAGGGTGGCACAAAACAATTGCCCAGGTTTGCTCAAAGATTTTTTTTGTATTTATAAAGTATTTTTTTTCACTATTTAATCGAACAAGCCTTTTTCAGAATCCTCCATAATGCGAACATTGTTTGAAAATCGGTTTTCTTCTCCCTCGCTTTATTTTTAAACCAAGACCATTTGTGTTATAAAGGTAGTTGTTTGTCTGCATAAGTGCTTTTCAGTAGGTACCTTTAGTTTGTGCTCCACCCCCCCCCCAAAAAAAAACAAACAACCAACAACCAGTTGTGCTTTTCTTCATCATCAATGCTGTTTCAATTAAACTTTTCATGAACCACCTGAAAGTCCTCCAGAGAGGCTGTCCCTTTGGGATGGGCAGCATGTGAGGGGTTGACCACAGTGAGTATCATGTTATCAAGTCAAAGGCAGACTTTTGGCAAAGCACAACTCATTTTCTTAAAAAAGAAAGGATCATCCTCTCAGAAATGGGCCAACACTCTCTGTTAGGAGTCAGATAGTAAACATATTCTGTTTGTAGTTCATCCCAGCTTTGGTGCTGGGACTCAAATGGGCTGTTATTGGCCTGTATAACACACCCACCCCATGCCCTGACCCTGGCACATCTCCAGCCAGGATGCTGTATTCTAAACCCAACCAGGGACTGCACTCACGTGAGGCTGTTGGCTACTTTTTCAAGTGAAGCTAAAGATTGCAATTGAACCGTGTTAAGAAGTGGACAAAAAGGCAAACAAACTGGCTTTGAAAGTTGTATTATCTCTACTTTTCCAGATTTTTCCTGGCTTCATGGTTAACGTTTCTCCTGCTTTGAGATCACTTATAAGCATGAGAATGATTTTCCTACTGATATGAACTCTTCCTCATTTCCATGTGGCCATCTGTGGCCTGAAATTAAGACATGTTTGAATGTGTGCTTTGTGGGTTGCCCCAATTCAGAGTCAAATTTTAAAGTATTGTGGATCACAGATGATTTGGAAAAGAAGAATTCCTGGGAATATTATTTAGGCATTCATCATATTCACCTGGAGACTGCTATTGTTTCTGCTTCATTCCCCTTTGGTTCTATAATTGGTAGATGGGAAAGTATCTCCTTAAACACGAACTCTCCCTTTGTAGCCTCCCTTCTTTCTTAACAGTGGTCATCCAGAGCATAAACCACTCCCCTCAATTACACACATTGCATTGCGGGTGGAGGGCCCTACCTGCCCCTTATGCCCTCGCTAATAATCTCAAATGGATATTTTTGTTCTCGCCATTGGTAAGGACATGAGTGCTGAAGACACACTTAGCATATCTAGGCTTGTGTTTACTGAAGAATCCTATGGTCTAAAGAGTTCCTTGTAGTGCCTGGCAATTGTTGCTGAGTCTGTTTCCTGCACCCAGTGCTGTAGTTGTTATGGTTATGATCTGGTTCCCTGCGGCGACACTCTTTAGAACAATTATGTAACAATTTGCCAGAAGTTTTGATAGACCAAAGGAGCCTTGATGAACTCATGAGTTATGCATTTGGCTGCTGCTGTGTTAGTCTGGGTAGACTAGAGAAATTCATGGAGACACTCATATATATGGTATATAAGGGAGAGACATATATAAGAGGAAATGAACATTGAGAAAACATCCCAGCCCAGTCCAGATCAAGTCCATAAGTCTGATATTAGCCCATATGTCTGACAGCAGTCTATAAAGACCTCTTCAGTCTCATGAAACACATGCGATGATGCTGAAGGTAGAAACTCACAAGTCAGTGGGTAGAAAATCTTTGGATCCAGTGGTGTTGTAAGCATCTCAGCACTGACAGGGGTCTCTATGTGGCTACTCCCCAGGACTTTATCAGGGTAGGCCCATGTGGCTTCTCCTTAGGGATGCCTTACAAGAAGTAAGCCTTGTCAGTAGAGAGGCTCCACAGGAGTGAACTGAGATAATGTCTCCTGTCTCCAAGAAGGAATTACCAGATTCCCCAAAATTCTCAGGAGAAGGCCATCCCCGCACAGAGGCCTCACTAGCTATGATCAGATTGATAGGCTAGATTCCACCCCTACACACTTACTTCTTTTATTGACAATTATATAACTATCACAGCTGCTAACAGAAATGTGAGGAGTTCAAATCCACCAGGTGGTGGGAAGATGAGGCTCTTTATTCCAGTAAATATTTATACACTCAGAACCCATAAAAACAGCTCTATTCTGCCCTAGGGTCTCTGTGAATCAGAACTGAACTCAATGGCAGTGACTTTGAAATTTTTGGTTTGATAGAGAGAGATGTTCCATGTTTTATTTATTATCACTGGCAAGACATAACTTATGATGTTACACAACATCCTTCAATCAGAGCCCACTGTGAAATTTCAAGGTATATTGTATATTGTCCTCTGAAGGCTTCCTTTATTAAAAAAAATCTTATCACAATCCATACATCCATCCATTGTGTCAAACACATTTGTACATTTGTGTACATCATCATTCCCAAAACATTTTCTTTCTACTTGAGCCCTTGTTATCAGCTCATTTCCCTCCCTTCCCTCCTCTCCTTCCCTTAAGAATGCTTGGTAATTTAGAATTTATTATTATTTTTTCATGTCTTACGCTGACTGATGTCTCCCTTGACCCACTTTTCGGTCGCCCATCCCCCTGGGAGGGAGTTATATGTAGATCATTGTGATAGGTTCACTCTTTCTCCCCCCACCTTTTCCATACCCTCCTGGTATCTCTACTCTCATTATTGGTCTTGTATTTATCTGTCCTGAGTTCCCTGTGATTTCAGCTCTTATCTGTACTAGTGTATGTCCTCTGCTCTAGCCAGATTTGTAAGTTAGAACTGGGATCATGATAGGGGAAGAAACATTAAAGAACTAAAGGAGAGTTGTATATTTCATCAGTGCTATATTGCACCCTGACTGACTCATCTCCTCCCCACAATCTTGTAAGGGGGTGTCCAGTTGCTTATAGATGGGCTTTGGGTCTCCACTCCACCCTCTCCCTCATTCACAATGATGCGATTTTTTTTCTTTGATACCTGATCCTATCAACACCTCATGATCATACAGGTTGGTGAGCTTCTTCCATGTGGGCTTTGTTACATCTCAGCTAGATGGTTACTTGTTCATCTTGGAGCCTTTAAGAATCCAGACATTATGTCTTTTGACAGTTGGGCACCATCAGTTTTCTTCACCACATTTGCTTATGCACCTCTTTGTCTTCAGTGATTGTGTCAGGAAGGTGAGCATGATGGAATGCCAGTTCAATAGAGCAAAATGTTCTTGCATTGAGGGAGTACTTGAGTAGAGGCCCTATGTCCATCTGCTACTACAGTACTAAACCTATGAATATATGCACATAAATCTATTTCCCCATTGTCATATATAAATATACCTACATATGTACATGCCTATAATTAGACCTCTATAAATGCCCTTTGTGGAGGCTCCTTTTCATGAAACAGAAAGCTTGGGTAATAAATCAATCTAGTTTTTCTTTTTGTTTTGACATCTAAGAATCTCAGTTTTCATTGTTTTGCTCAACTTCAGTTTTTTGTTCGTTTTTCTTTTTGTATTTTTTTTAACAAATTTTACTTTTTCAATCCTCAATGAAAATTTTATTGCTTAACCATTTTTCCTTTTCTGCAGTATTGGTTCCATGTTTAGCTCACATTGCAAATTCTTTTCAGACACTGAGTCCATGCTGACTCACAATGACATTGTAGTACAGAATAGAACTGTCCCTTTGGTTTCTGAGTCTATATCTTTCTTTTTTTGTTTTTGTTTTGTTTTTTTTGGGGGGGGGCATCACTGCTCTCCGGTGGTGGGAGTAGGAGGCCCAGCCCCACTGCTGGAATTGAACCTCCGTCCCAGTGGGCCGCAGTCCCGCGCACAACCACTACGCCACCGGGGCTCAGCCCTGTATATCTTTCATGGAAACAAAATCTCTTCTTTCTCCCATGGTACACCTGGTAGGTTGACTACTGACCTGTTAGTTGGCAATCCACAGGAAACCACTATGGAAATTTCCTTTTCAATAGTCCAGAGACCTTTTAAAAACTATTCCTTATCTATATTGATATAAAGGGGAAAAGCAGATTTGTTACAAATATGAAGATTTGTACTTATATGCATGTGTAGGAGCCATGGTGGTGCAGTAGTTACACATTGGTCTGCAAACTACAAGATCAGCACTTTGAAACCACATGAGAAAAATGAGACTTTCTGTTCACATAAAGAGTTATGATCGGGCTGAGCCCCGGTGGCGTAGTGGTTGTGCACAGAACTGCGGCCCACCGGGGTGGAGGTTCAATTTCAGCTCCACAGGGGCAAAGGCTGGACCTCCTACTCCCACCATCCGGGCAGCGATGCCCTAAAAAAAAAGAATTATGATCGGGCTAAGCGCTGGTGGCATAGTGGTTGTGTGTGGGTC
Source organism: Nesogale talazaci (assembly GCA_004026705.1). Taxonomy (NCBI): domain Eukaryota; kingdom Metazoa; phylum Chordata; class Mammalia; order Afrosoricida; family Tenrecidae; genus Nesogale; species Nesogale talazaci. The sequence goes on along the minus strand of PVJH01005354.1, from coordinate 62,241 downwards.
TGCGGTCCACAGGGTTGGCGGTTCAAATCCAGCAGCAGCTCTCCAGGAGCAAGGCTGGGCTTCCTACTCCAACCAGAGCAGTGATGCAGAAAAAAAAAAAAGTTACAATCTCAGAAACTCACAGGGTAGTTTCTACCCTGTTGTATTAGGCTACTCTGAGTAGGAGTTCAGTCAGTCGCAGTGGGATGTGTGTGTGTGTGTGTGTGTATGCGTATGTGTAGTGCAGAGTGATTATTCCCAGTGACTAAGCCTTCCACACTAATCAATGATTTTGCTGTCTAGTGAAGATCAAGAAACAAGCACTATCTTTCCTCCTTGAGGACAGTTAGCTCCCAGGTTGGAAATCCTGTCTTTATTAGTAGATGCTGCCTACAAAGGCGTGAGGGGGAACAACTGTCTGCTCAAATGAAAGTGCCTAGGCACATTCAGAAAACCAGAGGAAGCCATTTTTCAAATTGTGATTCAAAGGTCTGAGAAATCATAAATAACAGTCATCAGACTTGGTAGTGATATAACAATTTCTTCCAAGTCGTTCAGAGCATGTTACAAGATAGATCTGGTCAAGAGCATTCCTGAGAAAGAGCTGGCATTGATACTTATCTTCACTTTACACACAGGGAAAGGGAGCCGCAGATGTTACATAACTGACCCAAGGTCATCTAGATGTCAGTCGGGCAACTGCAAAGAGGTCTTGTTCTGCTCATAGCCACTTTGGTGGTATTTTATTGTGGCTGCCCTGGTCTGGTGATTTAATTAAGGTTATGTCACCTCTTTGTCCTTCTTGCCCTAGTCATTGACAATTCACCAATATGTATTTACTTAAAATTGAAATCTAATTTGTATAATTCATCTTCTCATATTCAATCCTGAATGGCACTGGGACTAGATGATAATCATCATGTTGAAACAGATTACAATTAAAAGGTTGTTTTAAAATATTAGACATCCTCAAATCTTACATTTTTCTAAGTTGGATTAGTTTTCTTAAATATTTTTATTTTCATGATCAACTTATTTTTGAGAAAATGAAGAAACAATCTTTAAAAGGGTATAACCACTGTGATATTTCCCCTCTATCCCCACCTCTCAGATCAGCCAGTGTATGTTTGGTTAAGGAGTTATAACTTAAAATTATCAGTTATGTTCATTGTAACTTATATATTATGGATCCTGTCCTGCTTACAAATAAAGCAACCTAGTCAGATTTTTGAAATGTATTCCATTGGTTCCTTTGAAAAGACTGTTTCTGAGATTCAAATATTTACAAAGTGAAAACAGCAACTCTGAGAAAAGTGCATTCACGAGCTTAGTAGCATCCAGGTTTTAAATCCCAGGTTTGGGATTATGCGACTATTAATTCATAAGATCATTATAAAAATCAGGGCTATAGATGCAGACGAGGGGAGAGAGTATCTTCCCTGAGCTATCACATGACTGCATCATGAAAGTGACACAGAAAGGGAAGCGGTACATTCTGTTATACCTTACTAGGTCACCAGGAATTGAAACCAACCCAGCAGCTCCTGTACATTTATATCTTATGCAGATCCTTAATGATATTTCTGTGCTAGTGCCAGGATTATAGCCCTAAGTAAGAAAGGCACAGTCTTCTATCCCCATACCCTTTACATTCCAGGGCGAGACACAAGCCTTATAAGTCAAATGACAATGAGGCAAATAAAGGGCAAATATTGGTTGCAATGTAAAAGTAGTACAGAAACCTAATTTAGTGTCTTTGTGATGATGGAATGGGTGTCAGGCTTAGATGTTTTAGCATTATTTGGAAGCAGTATTATATTCTTGAACTTTTCATGCCAATGATATTGTAAATGTTATCAGATGTGTTAATTTTAACTATATATTGAGTAATAATTCATATAAAACACAATTCACCTATTTAAAATGCTCAGGCCAATAGGTTTTTGGATATTAAGAGTGTGCAACCATCTTTACAATCTTAATTAGCATATTTTATCACCCCCAAAAGAAACCCCAGTACTGATTATCAGTCACTCTCCATTCTTCCTTCCACCTAGCCTTTGGCAACCACTACTCTGCTTTCTGTCTCTGTGGATTTGCCTACATGGACATTTCATATAAATAATAGTATACAATATCTGCTATTTTATGACTTGTTTCTTTCCCTTAACATAGCGCTTTCCAGGTTTAGCTAGAGTGCTTGAATTTTTTGTTGTTGTTGTTTTTGGGCATCACTGCCCTCTGATGGTGGGAATAGGAGGCCTAGCCATTGCTCCTGTGGAGCCGCTGCGGAATTGAACCTCCATCCTAGTGGGCCACAGTCCTGTGCACAACCACTACACCACTGGGGCTCAACCCCAAGCACTTTAATTTTAAAACTATCTTGTAACCTCAGTGTGTGAGTTCTTAGAAAAGGGTGACCTGGAATATTCTTTTTTTTTTTTTAATCTTCATTTTATTTTTTTTTTGGGGGGGAGGGGGCATCACTGCACTCCGGTGGTGGGAGTAGGAGGCCCAGCCCCACTGCTGGAATTGAACCTCCGTCCCAGTGGGCCGCAGTCCCACGCACAACCACTACGCCACCGGGGCTCTGGAATATTCAGCCCTGGAATATTCTTATAAGGGATGGAATGGAACTAAGGGGATAAGGGACTGTGTTTTTCCATGATGTATTTAATTTTATAACATTGATTTAGCATCTCAACAGTTAAACTTTGCAATCTTAATGCTTGCATTTTAAGTTAGCTGTTTTTAAACATTGTTAACCATAATGCTAAACTAAGTTACTCTGTAAGCAAGAGCTGTCTCTTTTGAATGTTAGTTGCAAAGAGAAAAAATTTAAAATATCGATTTTCAGAGAAATATGCTCAATATAGTTGGTTTTGAAGCAGAAGTCACTCATTGAAATGTACATGAAGGCATATTTAGTGGTAAAGACAGTACTTGCCATAGCCATATTTTGCATAATGAACATTCACAACTAGAGGACAAATAGCAAATGGTTTTATCCATCTTTTAAGAAAATTATGACTTTGCTGTTCCATGTGTCAAGAGCACAAATACCTGAGCTGAGCTACCCATCATGAGCATCTTTGGAAGAAGACAGGTAAAAGGGCATCATTGCAACCTCCCAGAAATGTAGGTCATACTGCCTTCATTGTCAATATGAAAATCACTGGAAGCAAATTGAAGTTTAGCTCTCCAAACACAAAGCTGTCTGCAGCATGCCACAATGGTATCACCCTGTTTTCAAAGCTTGTAGGCTCCAGGACTTGAAAGAGGCAAATAGTATCCTGATCATAAAAAAATGTTCCCTTTTTAAGTTCACTTTTTGTTGGTGGCCATAGTGGTACCTCCTGCCCAGGGTTTACTGTATTTGAGGTTTGTGGTATCATTTAAATCCCACCCAAATGGTGTGATAGTTAACACGTTGGCTACTAAACACAAGGTCCGCTGTTTTAACCTACTAGCTGTTCCAAAAGATGAAGGTTTCTGCTCCCATAAAGATTTATAGTTTCTGAAACCCATGGAAGCAGTCTGCTCGGTTCTATAGGAGCACAATGAGTCGAAATCAATTTCATGGCAGTGAACTTAGAGTTTAGTTTGCAACTTTTTAATAGACATTTAGCAAGTTGGATTTCATGGATGTAAAATGAGAAATTGTTTAGCTGCTTTTGCAGTAGTGATGGTGAGAAAAATTATGAGCTTAAAGTCTTTCTGTTCTGGTCAAATTCCCTCTATTTTGAAGTGTGGAGACTGGACAGTTTTTCCTCTGTATTATAGCATATATGCACTCTGTAATTAAATGTAATTAGACAGTATATAGAATAATAGTTTTGTGAGGTTATGGCAGGGAGGGTTGTGGGAAAATGGGGAGCCTAATAATAAGAGTATAACAATGAAGAAAATGTCCTGAGATCGATTGTGTTGATGATTGTACACCTCTTTTCATTATATGCAAACTGTGTGGGAAACCCTGGGTCACGGAATCAATTTTGTGGATTTCTTTTAAAAATTCTTAAAACGTGGGCTAAAATTCAAGGAGAGTAGCATGAAAGATATCAGACTACACCACATCTAGTCTGGACTGTGGCCTTTCCTGCATGTATGTATGAAAGGGTACTATGCAGAAAATGAAAGGGTACTATGCAGAAAATAAAATAGCATATGGAGTTTGGACTGTGAGAGGAGAGATGCTATAACTATCAGTAATATTCAAGGTGGGTCTCGCTGTGGGAAGGTTGCATTTGAACAAAGACAGTGTTTTCTATAGAGAATGGATAGGTCAATTTGGCCCAAGCAAAGTATTCTGCGGAGCAGATGTCAGAGATGTTGAGGAGGTCCTCAGAGGCACGTGTAGTAGGGTGTCGGGCTTGTGGGACTTTGAGTAAAATGAGAAGCCATGGAAGAGTTTTGTGGTGTAGCAAGATCTGAGAAACTGTGAAACTCACAATTTCAGTGGGATCATTCTGGAAAATGGAAAATGAACTAAGGAGAGGAAAGGGAGGGGGAAGCCAAGAGAGAGACAGAGGTGTTAGAAAACCATCGTAATAACTCTAAGAATTGATTGGTGACCCAAGGCAGGGGGGCACTGGAGATGATGGGAAATAGTTGCTTTGGGGACCTCTGTGAAGGTAATGACAGAGGGTTTCCTAGTGGGAAAAAAAGTGAGGTTTAAAAAAGTTCCATTAGCTGATACCAAGGACCTAAGTAGAAGGAGAATGTTTCGAGAATGATGATGGCAACAAATGTACAAATGTGGTCTGCATACAACAGATGTATGTATTGATCATGATAAGACTTGTATGAGCCCTCAATTATATGATTTTTAAAAAAGCTCCATCAAGGATGATGTCAAGATTTTTTCCCCCTGAGATCTGCTGATGGTTGGCTTGTGTTTAGGAAGAGAGAAGATGAAGGTGCTCACCCCACACAACTGATGAAGCATTGGAGCTGATATGTGGAAATGAGGGATCTGACCCAGCCTAAAGGGAGCACAAGGGGTTCCACTGCAGACAGTCAGAGTGTTTATGACTGATCCATGCAGAGATGTCTAAGAGACCTCTGGGACTGGAATACAACCCTGCCTAGGGTTATGAATTGAGGCTTTATTATCATTTAGATGGCGCTAAAGTGACCGGTTTTTAAGCAGGACACCACTGACAGGGCAGGGTGGTGGTAGTTCTTGATTAAAAATTTGGTCTCTATCAAATGACAAAAATTTTCAAAAATGCAAAAATAATATTGTAATATATTTTAATTTTAAAATGCCATGGGACGTGGACAAATTGTTAAAAAGCAGGATGTCTGGTCACCTTAAAACCCATGAAATGGGGTTAAATTCACAACTCAACAGATGAAGAAGAAAAGAGGGGCCCCAGGCTCAAGTTTTGAAACCAACACTGTTAAGAGGTTGCATCACAAGGAAGGTAAAACGATGGGAGGAAACCTTGAAGACTGTGGAGAGCAGAATTCTGGCCAAGATCTGGGAAGAGGATGTGTTCAGCTCTAGGAAATGTGGATGAGGGATCAAGAGAGACGATGAAGAGACCTTAACAAAAGTCAAACATAGTTATACCTCACTCCCATGGTATATAATGCCTTTATTAATTTCTGCTTCTTGAAGGTAAGTGTGTGTAGTTATTTCTCCAGAAATAGTACGCTCAGCACTCTTGTTTGTTAAGGCCATCATTTTCAGCCCACCTTTTGCAGCCCCACATGGATATGTCACACTGTAACGGGACTGGTTCTGAGAAATTGAGAGTCATAGGAGAGCATGGGAAAATAGATGAGGACAGTGCATTTGCCATAACAGCGATTCTGAGCTTTTTGACTCCTTTTGATCCATTCTCTACTCCAATCATATGGAGAGTATGTTGAAATAAAAGGCAAAGTGGGGCAAGGATTGTTTATATATTCTAATTTAGAATATGCTGATTTTCATCCTAAGGTGCTGTTAACATCACAACTTGGTGTGGTTAGCCTCATCTCTAGATGAGTACACTGCTGTCTGAAACTGAGCCAAATGATCGTCTCTCACCTGTGTTCTTCTAGTACAGTGAGACTTTGATGGGCTCATGTGCCTTTCAAATGAACTAAGAGCATCAAAGATGCTGGCCTGTTCAAAAACTCTGAAATACAGGGGAGCATTTTCAAGCTTGCTAGGCTGGTTCTACATCGTCAAATATTTCAGAAGTTGTAGGTAAAATGATGAAGAGCATGTATTGTCTAGAATTGAATGCTAAATACCATTAAAGTGATGTTGAATTAGAGAAAAACATTCTCCCTCTTGGTGGAAGTTAATAAATGGGTTTCTTAATTAATTTACTTATTACTCTAAAATGCCACTGGAGGAAATTGGGCAAATATAAAAACATAGGCAGGAAAATTGGACCTTCACCTAAACAGAGCAGTATTGTATCTGTCTCCTGCCAATGCTTGTTATCCAGATGTTTGTTTTGTATTCATGCACTGTGCACATTTTTTGGGTCTTTATGTTATTCTTAAGTGCCATACATATCTCACACATTACTAAGCAGCACACCTAACAGTGGCATAGTGGATTACCAGTCAGGCTGTATACGGCCAGCTGAGCAGTTCAAACTGCTATTTACTCCTGGGGAGAAAGAACAGACTTTCCACTTCTGTAAAAAGTGTTACAGTTTCAGAAATTCACAAGGGGCAATCTTATCCTTTCCTGTGGAGTCACTGAGTTAGAATTGTCTGATGGCAGTGAGTTTTTGGATAACTAAATCTTTTTTTAAATGTAACCTGGGTGAGTCTACCATTAGTGTGTTATCTGTTCCTACTGTGGTGGACTTCATACTCCTCATAGCTCCCCAAGTTGTGAGTGTGTCTGTGTTAGCCATCTCTAGAGAGCAGAGCTTCCTGAATTAGTTTAAAGAAGAATTTGTGGTTTTAGAATAGCAGTTACTTTACTCTTCTACTTCTTAATAAATAATAAAACTAATTTGCAGCACATAAAAATCATCCTTTTGGGGTTGAGCCCTGGTGGCGTAGAGGTTGAGTACAGGACTGCGGCCCATTGGCTTGGTGGTTCAAATCCAGCAGCAGCTCTCTAGGAGCAAGGCTGGGTAGCTCCCATGAGCACCAGATTGCAGTGATGCCCCTCCCCCCAATCATCCTTTTGGTACTGTGTGTGTAGGTGTTGTCCTTGGTAACATGAGATACACTGCACTGACTTTAGTTACCAAAAAAAACCCACAAAAAACAAAAAAAAACATTTAATCATCTAAAGTTGTTGAGCAGTTTTCTTTTATGACTTGAGTCAACTCTTGATATTAGCCTGCGTCTGCAACTTGATTTTCATTTTGTGATGGGAACTTTGAATTTTCAAGAGAGACCCATCGGACTCACCCATTCTCCTCTCCCATTGTAGTTTGTGGCCACCAAGAGCTCTTTGACTCATGGTAGGTAATCTCATGTTTAGCAGAATGAAGCACTGCCTTGATTACAGCCATTGCGTATCTTCAGTGTCTTCTAGCACTCTGCAGGGCAGTATTCCAATGTGATCTGTAAGGTTTTCATTGACCAGCTTTTGGAAGTAGATCATCATGCCCTTCTTGCTGGTCTGTCTTAGCCCGGAGGCTCTGCTAGAACACAATCCCTGCAGAACAAGTCATTCATGACCCCTGTCTGTAGTTGTACCACCAGATTTCCTATTGGTTGGGTTTCTGTCAATTGACCTGGTGTGGTGGTTATGTGCTTATGTTAATTTCATGATTGAGATGTAGGGGAGAAGTCTAGCCTGTTAATCTGGAGATAGCCATTGAATAGCCAATGAGGCCTCTGTGTGGGCATGGCTTTCTCCTGAGACTTCTGGGAAATCTCGCGATATTTCCCTTGTGAAGATGAGAATCTATCTTCCCCAGTCATTGGGAGTTAGTCTCAGAGAGGATGAATCATGGACAAGACAAGATGGCAGCATCTGAGGAGCTGGAGGAGAAGCCACATGGCTTTGCCCCAATGGAGCCAGACATCTGAAGCTGGAGAGGCCACGTGGGGACCCCTGCCAGCAATGAGTTGCTTCTGCCACCACTGGATGCTGTTGATGGACCCTGAGTCCTGGAAGCAAGCAGCCATGGGGAGACCCCTGCCAGCACCGGGATTCTGCACCCACTGACCTATGATTTTGTGAGTTGGAAGGAGCTATTATAGACTGGTATCGGACATATGGGCTAATATCGGACTTATGACTTTGAACTGGACTGGGTTGGGATGCTTTCTCAGTGTTCCATTCCTTTTGTATATAAACCTTTCCCTTATATCCATATGCGTGTCTATAAATTTGTTCCTCTAGTTTACCCAGACTAACACACCTGGGAAAGTGAAAGCTTGTCTTTATAGCTTTTAGAGTATATGGCAGAAGTGTTTTAGTTCTCCAGTTCCTAAGTGTTATACTCATTACTTGATTAAGCAACAGACATTTATTGTGTTCTATGACATTTGCTGTGTAGACTTAGTGGGAGTGGGGGAAGCACTCTCTTTTTGATTCTTACCCCATTTGGTTCTAAAAATCATCAAAGGTTAGCCAATGGAGTATTCTGAGACTTACATTCAAAAAGTAGCAGAGAATTTTAGACTTCCTAGTTCATTCCTTGTACTTTACTAAAGATGAAACTGTTATCCAGAAATGGAAAATGATCTGCAATGCTATTGTCTAAGAAACTCTCTGCCAGTTGAAAGACCTCATTCCCACCCCCTACACCCATTCCTTCCACCAGAAGCAGGAAAACTAAAAATTGGCCATGAGAAAACTGAGTTTTAGAAAGGTATATTAAGCTTGATGAAACAAGCATGCACTGGGTAGTGGACCTATATTTTTGGTTTCATATTTATTATCCCCCCCCCCCAAGCTTTGGGTTTGAAAGTTCTTCAAAATATTAAATATGTAAATCATTGAAAAATACCTAAACATATCAAGCTGTCTATCATCCACATATCTCCTTTTTTTATTTTCCAGTGTTTTTCAGTTCTTTTTTTCAATATTGAACTGATTGGGGATATATTATCTCATTTCCTTGACTCTTTCCTCTGCATTCACATCTCCCCCAACCCCACTCCACCCCTGCCCCACCCAGCCCAGGCCCAAACCATTTGATGAAAGTATACTGCCCCTGCTAGTTGACACTTCCACCTGTTTTCTGAATAACAGTTGCAGGATTATGTAGGTATATGATGCCCTTCTCTGGATGAGACATGCAAACAGGCACCTTTTATATGACCTGTTGACTGGATACCTGAGAAGCTGCTCCAGTGCTGCTGGTTACTTTTGAGATGCACACTCTTTCCTGGGTTTACAAGGCCAGCACTCTGAGGTCTTACTTCTTGTTCTAGCAGCAGCCTGACAGTCCCTCGTTTTTCCCTTTTGGGAGATAAGCTACTTAAGACCCAATATAGACTTGTCACCCAAAATGATTAAATAATTTTGTCAGCTAAATTCTTATCCTATTCATAGTAGAATGTACAGTAGGAAGTTTTTCATGAATCTTTCTGCCTTCTCCCAATACCAGTGTAGGGCATTTGAATTTACAGAGAAGTAGAATAAATTCAATAGTTTAAGTATTCCAGGATTCCGATCCTGATGATAACTAATTACAGTCCCTTCACACTAGCCCTTATAACATATGTATATATTTAACTAAATTGGAATCATACATTGCATGAGTTTGTATTCCATTTTTAAAAGTTAACATTAGATGGTAAGCATTTCCTGTGTCATGAAGTACTCTTAAAAAGACATGGATGGATTGTATACAACATCATACTTTTCGTTGTAGTTACATTGATCTCCCTCGATTTCAGTGCTTAAATGTTAACGTGGTTTTTGTTTTTTGTTTTTTGTCACATATTGTGGTGGGCCTATTAGTGCACAGATGTTTCTCTATTAGCTTCCATGATTTTATTTATTTATTGCATCTTTTTTTAAAGATAGTTTTGGAGGTGGAAAATACAAGGGGGAAAAGTTACATAGTGTTTATGGATTCATTGTGTATCCTGCTACTTTTCTTTCCAAATGTGCCAGCTGATCCTGGGTCAGAGTGTTTATTTTGATGCCCATATTGAGTTTCAACATTTTTTCCCATGACCTAAATCATAGGAGAAAATTATAAATCTTGTTCAATTCATTGGTTACAGATAAAGCTCAGGAGTTTTATTAGTTTTTCAAGACTGCCTGTGCTTTTTCTTTTAGTGGTCCCTAATTTTTTTTGAGAGACCCCATATTAGGAGCCTCTCAAAAGGTTGAGAGGGCTGGGGGAACCACAAGGCTGAGTATAGGGGAGGGGTCTTCCCATTGGGCTGACTGGGCCAGTAGCCCTAAACTCATTATTCACACTCCATGCTATGAATTCATTCCTTCATTCACTAATTACCAAGGGTTTGCTATTTTATTTTATTTTATTTTATTTTATTTTATTTATTTATTTTTTTTTTTTTGGGTTTGCTATTTTAGATGCAGAGGATAGATGGGTCTGTTCTATACTGTGGTAGTCCTCCCTCACTGACTTATGGTAAAGGATGCATGGACAACTTTGTGTAGAGCTCTTAGCACAGATAGAGTAAGCAGGTGCGAGAAGTGTTAATACTTCTGCCGTGCTTCTGTTAGTACCAGTGACAAAAATGAAAAAATCATGCCCATAGTCTTCTAATCATGCATTCATTGATGGACTGTCAGAGACCAAGTGCCTTAAACCTAAGTGGCTTCTTATCCTCTCTGGGTTAGCTCCTTTGCTCAGTGAGCTGCCATTCTTAGTGAACCTTTAGGCAGTATTAGCCATGTCCATGCAAGCCGCAAGACCCTGCGCAGACCTGTTGACTTCTTGGAGCTTCATCAATTTGCATCTGTTCATTAGAAATGTTGTCAAAGTTGATATCTGGAGAAAAGATGATTCCCAGGGAATTATACCCCCATCTCAGTGTTGGGAGTCAGATAATGCCAATGCTTCCTGCAACTAACCAAAAGGTTGGTACCTTTGGAGGTAAGTCTTGAACATCTACTTCCAACAAGCCAGCCATTGGAAACTCTGTGGGCCTTAGTTCTACAGGGAGTGTACAGGGAGTCTCTGTGAATTGTAATCAAGTCCAGTGTTAACTCTGGGTGTTTGTTCCATTACTGTCTGAGCTCAGCTAGAGGATTTCCATCAGTCCCTCAGTGAATGAATTGAACAGGACAAGGACTTCCTCTGCCCTCCTCAGTCCTTCCAGATTCTGCTGTCTGAGATGAGAGTTTTGATGTAGGTGAGACAGGAACCCATGCTGAGATTATTCTCTGTTTTCTCTTTATTTCCTCCATGCCCAGGAATTTGCCAGGGAATAATATTTTTGTCCGTCTACTGGCCTGGTTCCCGTCACTACCATTTCAAAACATGACCATTTTTTTTAGTTGAAAAGGAAATCTTTCAGTTTCTAAAAGATGAAGGTGTAGTTAGTGTTTCTTAGCAGCATGCCTCAGGCAGCTGGCTCCATCTGTGTTTGGATGTGCCCTTGTCCCCATCTGCGAAATGGGGCGAGTAAACATGCCTGCCTCACGGTGCGCTGAAAGCATTCTACAGCTATCTGAGATCAGGTCTTCCCGTCCCAGTTGGGGTCCTTCTTTGTTATACTGGGAAGATAGCTAAGTTCCCCTCACTGGAGAAGACAGGATCTGAATGGAGTCTCTCTTCTGAGATTGTTGGAAGAGGGATTGGCTTTGTTCCCAAGAAACGTGCATCTAAGTACTGCCTCACATAGTCTGCTCAGGAAACACTGCCTCAGGTTAGATATTTTTATTATGGGCACAGTGCCTAAGACAAAAGAAGTGCCAGGAAAGGTTAATGACTTTTAATTTTGAATGAAAATTAGGGATAATGAAAATGTTGTAAAATGTTTATTTCAGAAAGAAGTTCTCATTGTAAGTGAAAGTGAATCAAGTGTGCTGATTCCCTTTCCTCTTTCCAAATAGGAAAACAAAACCAAAGGCTTTCCTAAAGTGGAAAATCACCCTTTCTGATTTTTGAAGCAGCCAGCATGTTTTTACATCAGCTTCTAGGTCTCCTGCTCATTTCATACCTGACATCAGAGGAAGGTAAGGGGCAGCGTGAAAGTCAGCATCAATTAGAGCAGTGGTTCTCAACCTTCCTCATGCTGCAACCCCTTCATACAGCTCGTCATGTTGTGGTGACCCCCCCCCCCCAACCATACAATTATTTTCATTGCTACTTCATAACTATAATTTTGCTACTGTTATGAATTGGAATACCCCTGTGTAAGGATCATTTGACCTCCAAAGAGGTTGTGACCCACAGGTAAGAACCACTACATTAGATGAAAGTGGGCTTGTCTTGGTTTGGGATATAAATTCCAAAAACTCAACTGCCAACAAGTTGATTCTGACTCATAGTGACCCTGTAGGGTATGATAGACCTGTCCTCATTAAAGTGATCGGATTTTAAGCAGGGCATCATTGACCGTGTGTGTGTGTGTGTGTGTGTGTGTGTGTGTGTGTGTGTGTGTGTGTACTTGGTTAAAAATTTGGTCTATATAGAGCAACTAAAATTTTCATAGAATGTGGTTGAGCCCTGGTGGTGTAATGGTTGTGCATGGGACTGCGGCCCACTGGGTTGGAGGTTCAAATCCAGCAACAAGACTGGGCCTCCTACTCCCACCACAAGAAGGCAGTGATGCACCCCCCAAAATTTTTTTTCATAGAATGCAAAAAATAGTATTATAATATATTTATTTTAATTGTTTTTCTTTCTTTTTTGGGGGAGGAGAGCATCACTGCTCTCCGGTCGTGGGAGTAGGAGGCCCAGCCCCACTGCTAGAAATGAACCTCCATCCCAGTGGGCCGCAGTCCTGCGCACAACCACTACGCCACCAGGGCTCAGCCCATATTTATTTTAATTTAAAAATGCTGTGGGACGTTGTTAAATTTTTAAAAAGTAGGATGTCTGGTAACCTTATTTTAGGTGTCTGGGATTTTAAATCTTTACAGAGTAGATAGCCTCATCTTTCTCTTGAGGAGTAGGTCGTGGGGTTTGAACTGCTAATACTGTGGTTAACAGCCCAGTGTATAATTCACCAAACTACCAGGGCTCCATGGTTTGGACATTTGTTAAAATAACGAACAAGGACCACAGCCACTGCCCTCAAGTCAATTCTGACTCAAGTAAATGTTTCTGAAAGTTTACCTCACAGGATGGCAGTGGCCTCTTTGGAGGTCGTTCTCGCCACCATCTCCTATTGACTAGACTTTCTGTATAGTTGGGCAGCTGTTTCCCCATGTGGCTCATGATCACTTGAAGCATGGCTGGGTAGAATCGACATGTGCTGCTAGTGTGAACTGTGAGGCAGGCTTGACTCAGTGGCAGTGGGTTTGGGGTTAGGATGACACCCATGCCAGACTTTGAAAAGAACAAAAAAAGATGAAAACCTCTTAATAATCTTTTACATGTTGATTGTTGGTTGGAATGATAATGTTTTTGAGATATTGGAGTCTATAAAACATACTGTTGGGGCTGAGCCCCGGTTGCGTAGTGGTTGTGCGCAGCCCACTGGGACGGAGGTTCAATTCCAGCAGTGGGGCTGGGCCTCCTACTCCCACCACCGGAGAGCAGTGATCCCCCCCCCCCAAAAAAAAAAAACCATACTGTTAAAATTAATTTTACCTGTTCTTATTGAAATGTACCTACTAGAAAATGTTAGATTATATTTCTAGTTTGTATTGTATCTCTGTTGGGCAAGCCTGATCAAAACACACCTCAGTTTTTCAGGAATAAAATTTTACTACATTTCTCCTGCTTTTAAAAAATATATAAAAATATATTGCTAGTGTTGTTCTGCAGCAGTTGGTGCAAAACAGCAGTCTTATTATTTTATAGCTATGTTGTAGGCAGTTTTATTGGCTGGTTATGTAAAGTTGTACACAGCGAAGCTTGTAAACAAGTTCAATCTGTATGATGCTCTTAGGGCAGGGTATTTCATTCTGGGAACGGTTGGCATTTGGGGGTGAGATGATTCATTTTTTTGTATGGCTGTCCTGTGTATTGTATGGTTTTTAAGGTATCCCAGACCTTAACTAGATTCAGTGACATCTATCCTCATTTCCCACCATGTGTGACAATCAACAATGGCCCCAGACATTGTCAGATGTCCCTATGTGTCAGAATTTCCCTAGTAAAGAAGCACGGACCTAAACTTACCAGTATCAGAAATGGTAAAAGGTCAAAATGTATACACATTTGAAATGTGGATGTATATTCTAAAACTATGTTCAAGAACTATGGTACCAAATCATAGTTTTGTAATGTATTACAAAGATCATTATTTAAAATGCATATGTCACAAAAAAAGTTTTTAGGGAAGAAGAGCTGAACATTTAATTGTTACTTATTGCTAAGGTTTTATTTAATCTGATTGCCTTCTTGAGATTAGCTCCTTTAAAGGCCATAACGGTGATGGAGGTAGGTGAGATGTTTATTCTGGGTTACCAGCTTGGCAATGAGATGCCGTCATGGGACATCTTGGCTTCATATTCTGGGCTTCTCTGTCCTCATGAAGTAGTGGGGGAAGGTGAGAGAGCACCAGAGAGTGTCTCCTCATAATCATTGATCTACACGTTTCTGACTGTGTGATAGAGGGATAATAGTACATGATGGTGATAATGAAAGATGCCTATTGAATGCTTTCTGTATATTAAGCACTGGTAAAGGTATGCTTTTCTATCATTTCAGGTTAACCCAGAAGAATCTTGTTATGAAGTAGGTGCTAGGGCTGAGCCCCGGTAGCATAATGGTTGAGTGTGGGACTGCGGCCAAATGGCTTGGCAGTTCAAATCCAGCAGCAGCTCTTCAGGAGCAAGACTGGGCCTCCCACTCCCACCAGAGGGCAATGATGCCTAAAAATAAAAATAAATAAATAAATAAATAAATAATAAAGTAGGTGCTAGTATTTCCTCCCCAAAAGTAAGGCGTGGACACTGTTAGATCAGTCATACAAAGTTAGCATGTCTGGAGTCAAAGTATGAAGATGTGGTGATGTGTCAGGGCTGGACCTAAGCAAGCAAGCTTGTCTTAATGTTACTATAATAAAAGTATTACCACGGATAGCATGACTTTCACAAATTTGTCCCACAATTTAGAAAGATGGACAGCTGAATTCAGGGCTCCATTTTCCTACAGCTGTGACTTCCTCCCTTTGTCAGGTCTGGAGGACAATCCTTGTTTCATCTGAGCTTTTGCTTCTTGGCAGATTCCATATGGCTCTACAGTGCTCTTCTCCAATCCCTGCTCTGCTCACTTGTTTCATCGCAAGTAGACCCCAACAGGAATCATTTTCATTAGCATAACCAAGACACCCATTCCCAAATGTGTGTGTAACTGTGGGTATCTAAACCCTCTGTCATGTAGTTAATTCTGATTCATTGTGACCATGACTATAGAGAGCAAGGTCAAAGTATACCCCTCCATCCTGCTAGGGTTTCTGAGACTAAATATTTACAAAGCCTCATTTTTTCTCCTGCAAAGCCACTGGTGGTTTTAAACTGTTAACCTGTATAACCTACTATGCAACTGGAGCATAGAGGTTAGGATTTCCAACATGTATTTTAAAGGACTGTAATTCAATCCATAGATCAGAGAATTACACTATTCATGCAATCACTCTTCAAAAAGTATTTGAACTTGTGCTTTGTAACATCCACTGTGAGTCAAGTGGGTTCTGTGACATCTAACAACAGCAAAAGAAAGGAAGTGACATAGAAGCTGAGTGGCTGCTGAGATTGGAGGGTGTGCGGGGAAGGTACCCCAGTGAGGCAACATTCCACAGTGGATGAGAAGGGGGATGCCAGACATGTAGTGCACCTTCCGTGTCGAAGGACCAACTTGTGTAAAGTACACAAGGAGGCGGTAGATAAGGGGTGATTATAGACACAGGTGACAGTAATTTGAACTCCTGATGATGGAAAGGCAAGCCAAGGGAAAGATGTCAGAAACATTTCAGAGTTAAAATTAGGCAGCAGCCACTGATGAGTCAAGGAATGGACGTGAGAAAGAGAGAGAGAGAGGAAACCATCATCTCTGGGGGGTGGTTCCACTGACTGAGTCAACTGAAATCTTGTAGAGAAGTCTAGGTTGGAGTAGGATGAAAAGGTAAAAAGGAGATTGGGTTGCCATTGCTCTGAGTCGTCCAGATGAATCCATTTTCATATACGTTCTCCCCTGAACCAGGGAACCCCTAAATTTCTATATTGAAGTATAGTAGTATAACTAAGTTCAGGGCCTACTGTAGCTGAACCTATATTCTGGCTACTCAGAAAGCCTGACCATGCGACTTGAGATTTTGTTCAGCGAGCTCTATGGCTGAGGACGAGGAAAAGAAATTCACCCTGTGCCTTAGAAAAGAGAGGATGAGAAAATATCTGCTGAGTTTGCTTAGAAGAATAAATGTTTATTTGGTAATGTAGCAATTTGACTTTTTTATTTTAAATCATTTGCTTTCTTGTGTTTGCTGATTTTTCAAGCTTGTTAATTTGTGTCATGTCTACCCTCCATTTGTACAAATTAGCAAGGTTTAACAATAGATTAAAATGTCAAAGTTATTATATTATTTAAAATTTAAGAATAATTAGACTAGAGGAAAACAGGCTATGAGAATGCTTGAGGATATATTCGAGGTGGGAAAAGACAGGCAGGAAAATATAAGCGAGAAAGGATAAGAAGGAAAGGATGGGGACAGCCTCTCCCACTTTGAGGGATGCGGGCTTTATGATGACTGAGTTCCTACAGTCTGGGACATATCTTCATGCTGCAGCCAAGTGTAGGATCAGATTAATTTCTACAGATCTATAGACTGTATTTTTTAAAAGCAGGGTGACTGTGTGCCCCAGGTTGCTTGGGTTCTGCTGTAGTAGATATCAGCTGATCTCCCAGCATCAGGCCTTTCCTCTCCTCTCCTCTCCTCTCCTCTCCTCTCCTCTCCTCTCCTCTCCT
>PVJH01005354.1:13135-45174 GCA_004026705.1 Nesogale talazaci | reverse complement strand
ATGGACTTTTGCTTCTAGGGCTGTGTGTTCATCTGGTGAATGAAAGACCTAATGAGAGGGATATAACTTCTAGGCTTGCTTGTTGGAACAAAAGTGAAGCCATTCCCTAAATATCTGTCAAGACGCAATGGTGAACTCACCATGCATTCTGGAGGTATACTACATAACGTATAACTCTTATAAAAATGCACAGACATATACATGCTGAGGTAGAACTATTTCGTATATTTTAAATGACCAAAAGGATAAAATGTAAAAAAAGTATCTTACACTTCGTTGTCAGGTATCTCAAGTTAGTTCCAACTCAGCCACTCTATATACAAGGAAACAAAACATTGCCCAGTCCTGAGTTATCCTTGTAATTGTTATGTTGGACCTGATTGTTGTAGTCACTGTTTCCCTTGTTTTCACTGCCCCTCCATTTCACCAAACACTGTGTCCTTCCCTAGGGACTGGTCTCTACTGACAACCTGTCCAAAGTACATGAGACAAGGTTTCCCCATCTTCACTCCAAGGAGCATTCTAGTTGTACTTCCTCCAAAACAGATTTGTTGATTCTTTGGCAGTCCATGGTCTTTTCAATATCTTTGGCAGCACAAAAGTTCAAATGCATTCTTTCTTCTCGAGTCTTCCTTATTCAGAATTTGACTTTCCCATGAATCACTGGCAATTGAAAGCACCATGGCTTGGGCAAGCACACTTTGACCCTCAAAGGAGCCCTCTGTGGAGGTTTGTGCAGGAGATTTGCTTTCTCCCTTGCTTGCTACCTCCATGAGCATTGTCTGTGGATGTGAGCAAGGGGAAGCCCGTGGCCACTTGAGATTGTCCTGTGTGTATCATGATGCTAGTTCTTGGTCCTCTTGTGAGGCTTTTGGTTTTCTTTACATGCACGGAATTGCAATCCGTACAGAACACTATAGTGCTTCAAGTCCTCTTCATTTTCAGGACACAAGGTTATATTACCTGCATACCTTGGGCTCTTCACTGTCACAAATACCAAATATATAATTTGTAGGCCTATTGACATCAACTCACGGAGATGCCAGATTTATCAGAAAAGAAATGCATTTCATAGGGTTTTTAGTGGCTGATTCTTTTAGAAGTAGATGTTCAGATTTTTCTTCTGAGATGCCTCTGATTGGACTTGAATGCTCAACCTTTTGATTTGCAGTTGAACATGTAAATCAATTGTACCACACAGGGGCTAATTGTATAAATACTTTTTTTTTTTTTTGCAAAGGGTATACAAGAAATGCTCTACTAGTGGTTATCTTTTAAAAGACAGGCTGGTGGTTGAAAAGAATGAATTCCAAATTCACTGCTGAGTCTCTTGGTGCTATTTGATTTCATATGTATCTATACAAATGTATAATGTATACATGCTTACATATTTGTGTAAATACATATGAAATATTACCCATTTGAACATATTACTTCTAAAAGAGTGAAAAGCAAACTGGTGGTTTTACTTAAAGGCAGTAACCTCTATTACAAGAGATCAGAGACCGGCCTTTGATGCTTTCACTTTTAATTCCTTGCTTTTTAGTAAGTGTGAGAATTAGGTGGGATTGATGACTGATTCCAAAACTCAGTGACAGGAAACAGTTGATTCAACGAAGATCTGCCAGACCTTCACTTCCAACTCCTAAGTGGTTTGTAGCCTATGTGATGCTAATTTATTTTCCACTTCCATTATCAGTGTGTCAGCTGCATGTCCTAGAATGCTCAGCCTAAATGACTTAAGCACAAGGAGACGATGTTTGATTACATAACTGAACTGATCAGGATTGGTCTGGCTGGCCCCATCTCTGCATTTCTCCCCTCTTCTCTTTTACTCCATTGCCCCTGTTTCTAATGAAACTCGCTGCAGCAACTCCCAGGACAGCAGGTCCCTTGCATGTGCTCGGGGCTGGGGGGCACCTTTTCTTGGCTCACCTATTTCCCCATGGGGCTGCTTTCAATCGGGGGGCCATTCAGATGGCAGCTCTTGAGTGTAAACAGTGACCTGTCTGCATCTTCCATTCCCAATTTGCTATTTGATTAAAATACATAGATCAGGGTTCTCTCAGAGGAGGGGAAAACAGGCCTGTTGATACTTAAATTCTTTTTTGGGTGACATGTCAGGTGGCAAGGAATTATGGGGAGGACTCTGATGATGCCAGGGGACAATTTGTGAGGGAGAGACACAGGAATAAACCTGCTGTAAGACATAGGTCTTCTCAGGTTGTTTGTCATAGGCTATTTCATAATAAAAAGAGCATGAACGGACACTTAATTATTGTCAAGTTCTGTTTATCCAGCTTCCAAATGGCCCAGGAACCTGCCTCCTCATCTCATCACAAGCACCCAGGGATCTCCCTGGTTTGAAGTCTGTTCAGTCCTCAGAGCCTCAGAGCATTTGCCACCCTTTTGGCACTTAGTCACATATTGCTTTGTGTTGTTATTTACTTCTCGCTTTCCCTTGGCTCCCTTCATGCTCACTGTCAAAACGCCACCCTTAGCAAAGGGGTTGGGTTCTAAGGACAGATGATGTTAGGAACTTGGTTCTCAGGTATTACAATAATGGAGCGGGCCTGAAGTTGCATTCCAGGAAAGCTGGCAGATGTGGACTCTGAAGGAAAGCATCAGGCAACTTTTGTGTGAGAAAACATTGACTGGAACCTGACAAAGACAAGAGGTGTGGAAAAAGGAGGAAGGCCACTTGATATGAATGGTTGAGGTGAGGTGAAAGAAGCGAGAGCTGGCTGTGTGTTACAGGGCGGACGTAAATCATATTCCTGGGGTCTGTTGATATGGTTTCATCCGAGCCAGGCTTGTGAAAGAGGAACGGTGGCAAGTGGTGAGCACATGCATATGTGATTGTTAGCCTCATTGTCCCACCCACCTTCCACACCCACCTCTGTGCAAATCTTATCAAAGGAATACATGGTTCAAACCTAGACAGAAAGGAATCCTTTTTTGCATCCTAAACAGGCCTTATTCTTTCTAGTATTGCTACAGGCTGTTGTCATTAGATGCCATTGAGTTAGTTCCCACCCAAGGCACAACAGAGTGAGCACTGCGCAGGCTGTGCTATGTCAGTGTGGGCAGACTGGAGAAGCATGGCCACACAGTCCAGTCCAAGCCCTTGAGTCTGATATTAGCCTGTATGTCTGATACCAATCTATAAAGTCCTCTTCAGACTCACAAAACACAAGCAATGACCCTGAGTGCAGGATGATCACAGGCCATTGGGGAGAACGTCTGTGAATCCATTAGCAGTATAAGCATCTCAGCCCTGGCAGGAATCTCCAAGTGTCTTCTCCTGCACCCAGGACTGCATCCGGCTACATCTATGTGACTTTTCCTGAGGAATGTCTCGCAGGGGGTCAGCAGAGAAAGAGAGAGAGAGTGTGTGTATCTCCTGTCACCAAGAAGGAAACTCAGCAGTTCCCAGAATTCTCAGAAGAAGGCCATGTCCACACAGAGATCTCATTGGCTAGCTTCGGATTGACACACTAGACTCCATCCCCACACTCTTTTTTTGGGGGGAAGCGGGGGGGGGGGCATCACTGCTCTCTGGTGGTAGGAGTAGGAGGCCCAGCCCCACTGCTGGAATTGAACCTCCGTCCCAGTGGGCCGTAGTCCTGCGCACAACCACTACGCCACCGGGGCTCAGCCCCATCCCCACACTCTTAACCCTCAAATTGACACCAGATTAGGGGACTATCACATGCACCATTCTCACAATTCTTATGTTTGTGCTCATTGTTGCAGCAAGTGTCGTTGCAGTTCTTTGAGTACCTCCTTCTTTTACACTGTCCCACTGCTTTACCAAACATAATGTCCTTCTACAGGAACTGGTCTCTCTTGACAACATGTCCAACATATTTAAGACAAAGGTTTTCCATCCTTGCTTCTAAGGAACATTCTGTATTTTTTCCAAGATAGATTTGTCTTTTTGACAGTCCATCCTCTCTAATATTCTTTGCAAGCAACACAATTCAAATCCATTTATTCTTTGCTAGTCTTCCTTATTCAATATCCAACTTTCATATGCATATGAGACAATGGAACATACTATGGCTTGAGTCAGGCACAAAGTAACAATCTTGTTTTTCAGTACTCTGATGTTTGTTTTTTTGTTAAGCATTTTTATTGGGGCTCGTACAACTCTTATCACAATCCATACATCCATTCACTGTGTCAAGCACATTTGTACATTTGTTGCTATCATCATTCTCAAAACATTTTCTTTCTACCTGACCCCTTGGTGTCAGCTTCTCCTTTTTTTGGGGGGGTGGGATCACTGCCCTTTGGTGGTCGTGGGAGCTACCCAGCCTTGCTCCTAGTGAGCTGCTACTGGATTTTAACCTCCAAGCCAATGGGCCCCAGTCCCGCACTCAACCACTATGCCACTGGGGCTCAGCTCTAGCTCCTCCTTTTTGTGTACAGCAGATTCATCTACTCTAATGTGTCCTTTGATCTCTTGACTGCTACTTTCAAGAGCATTGGTTGTTGTGTTAGTCCGGGTAGACTAGAGGAACAAATTTCAGAGACACGCATATAGGTATAAGGAAAAGGTTTATATACAAAAGGAATGGGACATGGAGAAAACATCCCAGCCCAGTCCAGCTCAAAGTCACAAATCCGATATTAACCCACATGCCCGAAATCAGTCCATAAAGTCTCCTTCTGACTCACGAAGTCACAGGTCATGGGTACAGAGTCCCGGCACTGACAAGGGTCTGGCTCCCCCTGGCTCCTCGCCTCCAGGGCTCAGGGTCCATCAACAATAGAAGCAACTTATCGCTGGCAGAGGTCTCCATCTGGCCGCCCCAGCTTCAGAGGTCCAGCTCCATCAGGGCAAAGCTGTGTGGTCTCTCCATGGGCTCCTCCAGTTTCTCAGACGCTGCCAGCTTGTCAGTGATTAATTGTCTCGAAAGACTAACTCCTGGGCTGAGCCCTGGTGGCGTAGTGGTTGTGCGCGGGACTGCGGCCCACTGGGACGGAGGTTCAATTCCAGCAGTGGGGCTGGGCCTCCTACTCCCACCACCGGGAGCAGTGATACCCCCCCCCCAAAAAAAAAAAAAAAAGACTAACTCCTAACAACTGGGGAAGATAGCTTCTCATCTTCACGAGGAAAATATCGCGAGATTTCCCAGGAGTCTCAGGTGAAAGCCATGCCCACACAGAGGCCTCATCGGCTACTCAATGGCTATCTCCAGATTAACAGGCCAGACTCCACCCCTACATTTCAATCATAAAATTAACATAAGCACATGACTGCCACAGTTGTGGACCCAAACAACACAAATTCTTGACAACTTCAACCTTTCTCTATTTATCATGATGTTACCTATTGGTCCAGCTGTGAGAATTTTCATTTTCTTGACATAGGGTTGTAATCTATACCAACCGCTGCAATCTCCAGCCTTCATCAGCAAGTGCCCTAAGTCCTCCTCGCTTTTCAGCAAGCGTGGTTGTGTCATCTGCATATCACGGGTTGTTAATAAGTCTTCCTCCAATCTTATTTATCCGACTTTTCTAATTATTTGCTCATATGGCCATATTGTCCACATGAACTGAAAATACGACATAATGGGGTCTGCTGATTGTAGAACAGAGAAGATTGTAGGTCAGCACAGGGGCACCAATGACGGGAGTTGCAGAGTAATTTCTCCTTCCCACACATTGCACCTGCCAACACCCCAAATAGACCTCTGTCACTGAGCAGCTGTCTCCAGATCCAGAAGTAGATTGGAAGTAAACTCAGTAGCAGCAGTTTGAAAAATGTGTTCGACTTGAATCACTATCAGGAGGATCACTGAAAAGACTTGAGTGAGCTCCATGGTTTCCAGACTCCAGTAAAAGAACAACCAAAAAATGAACCAAGTCAAGTTGGACTTTTAAATGGGTCAATGAAAATGATCCTGCAGTAAGGAACAGAGCCCTTCGTTCAAGCTAGGAACCAAAAATGGACCTTCTCTTTGGTTTAACACTTGTCCAGAGATCAATATAGGGTTGTCAGAAAAGGATGAAGAGAGAAATTTTTCCTATTGAAAGAGAGGAAGGGACAATAAAATCTTTATGAAAAAATAAGAGAAGAGGGTAGAAGGGAGGACTGTGTATGAGATATAGTGTTATCCAGGCCATTCTCTGCTACTTGTCTCACAAACACTGAAAGATGGTATTCTATGTGTCTAAAGTATTGATAGATTTAATATGCCTTACTAATTGGTTGCTTATTGGGTGTATACCTTTATCTTACAGTCACTCTAAAAGCCCAATGGGTAGATGGGCTATCTTACAAGACTTTTGATTCCTGATTTAGAAGCTGCAATAGGTGCTTTATAATTGGTTATTTCCACAATGAGACTGAAAGCATTCTTTAATACTAGAACAATGTCTTGCCTTCATTCCTCATATTGCCAACATTGCACACATGATAGGTCTGTTCTTAGAGAGCGGACCATTTTTACACAGCAGTTTTAACAATTCCAAGATCCCTGTTCAGTATTGCCAATGTAACAATGTGTGGCTTTGGACTTTGGCCCAGTGAAAGGCCATTAATGGATAGACGTGTTGCTCTGTATGGTTTTTCTTCTTTGTCTCTTTTCTATTTTTTGGTACATGAGCAGGCTCTGTCTCTCTGTGGAGAAGCAGCAGACAGCTTCAGTGAGTACAAATGTTAGATCCACACATGGAACACAGCACCTGAGACAATCATATACACCAGTGATTCGTCTGTAGATTCTATTACCTAAGTGGTTCTTTTATCAAAGTAATTAAGCTTTTTTGATTTTTTTTAACAGCACCTTCTGGGTTAACCCTGGATTGGATGATTACGTATTTTTGTTATCTGCCCATGCTGACATCTTTTGATTGCTTTTTTGCCCTAAATTTTGGTAATTCCCAATCAAAAATATATTTTTCCTCTAAGTTTTGCTTTCAAATGAGCATCCTTTATGGATAGTGTTTCTTTAAAAAAACCTAAAACAACTCTTATACAGTCCCTCAACCCTTTAACTACAAGTCTTTAAGAAGCACTTTTTAATTTTTTCTCTCTTTCTCTCTCCTACATGTATTTGCCTAGCAGAAATTCTGAGATGCATTTCTGCTGGGAGGGAGTATTCCTTAAATAGATGGGTACAGTGAAATTACTACTTCTTATCTGGCACTTAGGAGGCTATCACTTGGCTAATGGCATAATAATTGATTTTTTCACCCCTTGTCATTTTAGAATAACACTTTATGAATTCCCAGAAAAAGTAAAAGATGAAACATGACAATCTAGGGAGAATTTTCAGCCGTGTCATCTGCGTCGTCACCCCAGCTTGATAACTTTGTTGGGTCAGATCTGGGCTTCTCTTCCTGAAAGAAAACCAAGATGTGCCTCGTGGTAACATGGTGGGCTCATACCTGCTCACAAGATTGCAAGTTTCAACTTTCATTCTTCTTAGTTGGGAAAGGTGGCATTTCCTCAGTGAAAGCATAAACTCTTTGCATAGTGTTTTTCTACCATTTTCCTTCTGTGCCAAGACTTTATTTGGAATTGTGCCTCTGGGGCGATTGCATTTTCAGGGCAAATGAGATCTTAGAGGCAGTGACTGCCCTCCTCCACTCCCAAGTCTGTAACAACTGCCACATCCCCGTGACACCCTGATAATTTTTTTTGAGACACACGTGTGTTGGCTTGGTTGCCCTTGTCTTATACACCCATCATTTTGCACATCGGTATTAACAAGTCAGCCCCCTTAAATGCTAATAGCACTAGTAAGCTTTTAATTCCATGGAATTTATTGCTTGCTGTATTTCCATGAATTTATAACGCTTTGATTCTTAAGAGCCCCATTTAATCAGTTTTGCCTGGCACCGAACATAATAAACAACTTGCTCGTGAAAAAGTGCCACTTGGGGGAGGCTGCTAACAAGGCAGTTAAATGCTTCTGCCACTAGCAGTTTCTGTGCTGTATTTTTCATGAGCTGTAATGCACTTTGCCGCCTTCTGAGTGGTGGTTAAACTCAGTGACAAACTCAGCCCCTGACCAACACTCAGAGGCTCGGACATTCTAGGATCTTTTGCAATAAGCACAGAAGAAACCAATACTTTTAGCTTTATTATTCCTAGTTTCTCTCCTCTAGCTTAATGACTTCTAATACTTTTTCATTATCTTTACCTTAATCTTATAGCATATGATTTATGTACTAGAATAGTGAGTGATATCAGTGAGCAAAACAACCATTAGAGGCTGTTAAGGAGCATTTATTGTTTATTTGGCTGCTTCTCTATAAAAAGTACACGTGATGGCCCTAATAGCAAAATATCAAATTATCAAGTGCTTTAAAGCAGAAAATGTCATTTGTTTTTCAAAACTGCACCAACTTTATATAATTGCCCTTTTAATTATCCCTAGTGGCCCATGAAATTTGCAAACTAGAGCATCAAACGTTTGATTTACTTGCATGTTGCACTTTGGCAGGATTCTGAATGAATATTGCTTAGCCCTGATGCTGAGATGAAATAGTCCATGTGTACAGTGTGGGACTTGGAAGAAGGAAGGGGGAACTCAGCAATAAAGTGGAATGGACCCATTTCCTGGGGAAAAGGCCATATTCTTGGGATTTACATTTTGAACAAAATACTCTGTTGTGTGTGTGTGTTTTAATCCTTCTTTAGATAAATGCATCTTTTTTTGCGTAGTACTTTTTTTCTCCTCCTTCCTGATGATGTAATCTCATCAGTACTTTTTGTGGGGAGGACTTGGGGCATAATTTGTTTGTTTCCTGGAAATTTTTGAATAGCTGTCAATTTCTTTTCCAGGAATTGCAGCCCATATGAGACAATCAGGACTGGATCCCCACAGCTAAGCTTCCTAAGATGTTCTGTACCTTTGTAGTCTGTGGGCTGATGCTATGAGGAGAGTCTCTTAGCTTCTCCGGAACAGACTCTGAATTTTTGAGTCTTCTTGGGATGATTTTTTTATCTTCTTCTTAGTTTTGTGTGCACTGTCACGTGCCATTAAATGAAGAAACCAACCTCATTCTGAGTGCCTACGTGCCCAGAAAGCTCTGTGTGGCTACTGCTGCTGTGCAGTGACTTTCCACCCCTCTGAGACCATGTTACCAGGCCCGAGTTTTGTCTTACCTCTGCAGAGATGAAACCCTAGGCTACATCTTGGGTAATAAGAGAAGTGGCGATGCAGGATGGCGATAGGCAGACCCTGGGATTTGATTGCAGGCTGGTTTGCTGGGTACAGGAAGTCTCTCAGTTCCCATTGATGGAGATATTAAATGATCCTGGTGGGTGGATGGACTCCTGTGAAGTATCACTTGTTAGGCATCCTCAGATTGACAGCGTACAACGATAACTGCCTGTTGGGTGTGGCCTGCCCCCTTGCGTCTTCCTAGTCCTCGATGAGAATGTCACAAGGGACAAAATCAGGGGTCTAACAGAAGTCCATGAGATTACATCTCCTATTTCCTCTCTATCTACCTGATTTGTCACTCACTCGATTGGAAGGGCTGGCGTGACATGCTCCATAAAACCATGTTGATTGTTGCCTGGTAACTTGTTCTTCCCAAAGGGATGGCAAAAGGAGTGTCTTCTCCCAGCATCTCCCAGGTACTGAAGAGAGGGAAGGCAGTTTTTATTACCAAGCTGGTCCCTTTGGAACCCTGTTCTGTTGCTTTCTCTTTTCCAGTCTTCTGAGAGTTTCCTGCCCCTTGCAATTTCTTAGCTAGCAATTGTCCATTCTCTGTGCCTCAGAATATTTAGTGTGAAGCTTTTGTGACATCCCTGTGTCTGCCTTCCAAATTGCCTGCCTTCTTCATCTATCTGATGGAAATTTAGAAACTGGGACAATTTTCAAATAATTAAATGCAGACATTTTTAAGTAACCACTTACCCCAGGCTACCAGAAGTAGTCATATTTACTGAAGCACAGCATCTTTCGTCTTAAGTTGTTGAAGCCACCCTCGCCTCCTCCCCCATTCCTTGCCTATTGTTTCTTCTGAAAACTTTATCTCTGTTCTTGCTTTTAGTGCAATGACCCTGTCCTAATACAATAGTTGTTTTCTGTCCTCAGCATCAGCGAGGCAATTCCTGTCTGTTCAAGGTTCCCACGTGCAGATCCAGTTCTGCACACCGTCCACAAGCAGCTTTCTTGAGCATGATTTTTGAGTCTTCTTTGAACATTTCAAGAGCATCTAATCAATTGATCTTCTTTACTTCCTTTCCCTTTTTAGAGTCTCTTCCATCCTGGCAGGAAAACATTCACTCCTTTAAGCTTTACTAATGTTGAGTCATTCCTTTTGTTTAACACTTTCCTTTCCATTGTGGGCAAGGCTAAGGTAAGGACAGGTTGGCTGGTTTTGCACTTCTCACGTGTACACTCTGTTGACAATGACCATGCTCATCATGTGTGACCATCACACTGTCCTCTGCCAAATTGTTCTACCACAGCTAGTAAAAACCTGATGCCCTTGCATGTCTCCTATACATGTCCCCTCACTGCTAATGTGTTCTGGTCTCTGTACATCTACCTACCTCATGTGAATGGTTTTATGTAGTATTTGTCTTCTGTGACTAAGTTGGCATAATGTTTTCGGGTTCATCCATGTTGCAGTAGGTATCAGCGCTCAATTTCTCTTTATGGCTGAGTACCATTCCATTGCATGTGTATGCACACTTGTTTTCCATTCATCTGATGATTTTCTCCTCCCCTTGGGGGTTGTGCACAGTGCTTCAATGAACAAGTACCCTGCACATTGCTTTCTTTCTTTTCCATTTCATTACTTATTTTTCTTATATACTTAGTGGATTCTTTTATATTTTAAAATTGAGACCATCCTTAAAAAAAAAAATTGAGACCATCTTTTGTTGTCTTTCAGATGGGGCATTGGCCCTCTAACTGTGGCTCGTTGTTGGTCCAGGTGTCATCTGAGTCCTCCACTCTCCCTGACTGCTTGTTCTCTGCAGTCCTGATCTACTGTTTCCTGAATGTGCAATGAGTCCCTACCTTTTGCAGTCCTTACTGCCTTCCTTTTTCCTTCCTTTCCTCCTGCATGATCTCGTGAGGCTTATCTTCCTGTGTTTATCACTTGGTTCTCAGTTTGCAGCATACTTTATCAGCCATTTCTGGCTGCTCATGTGCCAGTGCACATGGTTATAGTTGGTGTCCCCTGAAGAAGCTCACAGGTTGATGTGGGGAATGGTCTGTCTTAGGAAGCTTTGGTCTGCTTCTTTTCTAAGCTGTCCCAGGTGTCTGTTCTCTGCCTAGTTAAAAGAAAGACAAATTGTGTTGTCAAGTTAACTAGATGTTGAGATGCCTTTCTCTCACATTTACGGAGGGAAGGCAATCTGCTCCTGGACAGATGAACAGTCTCAGAAACTCTACCTAGGATCACTGTGAGTCCGAACTGACCCGATGACAGGGGGATTTGTCTTTTGGATTTGGTGGCACAGTAATTCACCTCTTTATGGTTTGACTTGAGATTTGTCATTTTCTTTTCTTTCCTATGTTCTGTGCTTTCTTTCCTTGCATTTTTTAACCCAGCCCACAGCCATCAAGTCAGTCCTAATTCATATGAAATCTATATGCAGTTTCTGTGACTTGGAATCTTCACTGGAGCAAAAAGCCTTGTTTTTGTCCCTTGGCATAGCTGCTGAGTGTGAATCTCCTACATTGCATTTAACAGCCCAACAGCTTACTTGATTTTTCCAACATGAATATATTTATTAAAAAGAAAGTGAGAAGCCAGGGGGAAACAGAAGAGAAATTAATATGTTTGAACTATGTGAAGAACAAGGCAGGATTCCTGCTGGGCATTTTCTGTACCATCAGTTATTCCAAAAGACTGATGACAGCATTTAGAAAAAGACTTTGGCTCAATTAGACGGCACTGTGTGTAATAAACAACAACAATAGAACTATATAAAATCCCGGTCCCCAAACCTGAATGGTGACTACACCCTACCAGCAGCTACTGGAAATCCCAGCTCTCCTGACCTTGCATAAGGCTGAATTTTGTTTTGTTTTAGTTTCTTTTTTTATTTTGTTTTGTTTTTGTTTGTTTGTTTTGTTTTGGGGCATCACTGTCCTCTGGTGGTCGTGGTTGTTTTAGTTTTCAAATGAACTACAATCACTGCAAGAAGATTCTTCAGTACAGCAGCTCTGCCTGTCTTAGGGCCCCCTGCCTGCTGTGTACACAGGGAAAAACTTGTTGCTTTATCTCTCTGCACCCAGACCGTCTATAACCAGGATAGGTGAAGGAAGGTAGTGTTCTGAAAAGCCCAAACCGAAACACCGAGTCCATTGCCATGGTGTTGATTGTGAGTCACAGCCACTGTATAGGAGGAGAAGAACTGCCCCCTAGGGTTCCCACGGCTGTAATCAGGGCAGTGTCGGGGTGACAACCACAGCGTCAGCAGTTCAAACCCATCAGCCACTCTACGGAAGAAAGATGAGGCCGTTGCTCCCCCTCCCCACTGTAAGGCTGCGTGTATAGCCTTGGAACCCCTTTAGAGCAGTGGTTCTCTACCGGTGGGTCCCCACTCCTTTGAAGATTGAATGACTCTTTCACAGGTGTCATCCGATTCAGAACAGTAGCAAAATGACAGTGATGAAGTAGCAATGAAAATAATTTTGTGGTGTGGGGGTCACTACAACATGAGGAACTGTACTAAAGAGTTGCAGCATGAGGAGGGTGAGAACCACTGCTATTTAGGGTCACTGTGAGTTGGACTTTGCTTAGTGGCAGTGCTTGATGATGCTTATGGACTCTTCATGGAAGCAGACTGCTGGGTTTCTCCAGCAGAGCAACTGGCTAGTTAGAACTGTGCACTGTTGACTTTTCAGTAGGTAGCTGAGTGCTTTCCCGTTGCTCTACCTGGGATATGTTCTGAAATAGTCCTCTGATATCAAGTTGAGTTAATTTATAGCACTACTATAGTATTTCTGCATCTAGAAATTTTTATAGAAGCAGGCAGCCTTCTTTCTTCTCTTGTGTCTCCTGAGGAAACAATTGGTGGATTTGAATGGCTAACCGTGTGATCAGTAACCTAACTCTTAATTCACTGGGTCTCTTAGGGCCCCTTTCTGAGAAGCAGGATATTGGATAAAGCTGAAACCAGCACTCCTTTTTGTTTTTTAAAGGCTCCATCAAATCAATTCTAACCCATGATGACCCCATGAGCTACAGTCTACAGAATTATCAGTAGTGTGTCCTTTGGCATTGAATCACTAGGCTTTTTTTTCTGAGGCACCTTTAGGTGGATTCGAACCACTAACCTTTTACATTGAACCACAGGGATTTTTCCTCCCTGAGAGATGCCTGATGTTAAATGAGACACTTCTGAAGTTACCTTCATTCTCAGATACTCTTGGCATTCTTTGAATTTGTTTTATTAAGGTAGGACTTAGCCAGTCTATACATGGGGTCCAGAGGTCACACAAAGAAGTCAGCAGCTAATCACCAGCGTACATGTGCAGTGACGTACAAGATGTGTTGGGTCACTCCTGAATACCAAGGATATTACTTAGAGACCTCTTGGAAGGTCTGCACCTCAAACCAGCTATAATGTTGGAGTAACCATCCAAGTGTCATTTTAAAAAGCAAAAAAGCCCAGCCATACATTAACAGAACCCCAGCGGAAATCTCTTCCCTAAATCCATTACACAGGAGATGAGCTGGGTAAATATCTTGGACTCACCCATTTAGACTCTGACCCTCACTCAGCAAGGGGAGTGATTTGTTTCCCATGTTGGTTCTGTGGCCACCTTTTTGCGAACCTTTTAATTTAAAAGAGACAGTGATTAATGATGCTTTTGATCTGTTGGCTTTTTTTCTTTCCTTTTTTTTTTTTTAAAAGGCAGCCTCTCTCTTTTCTACATAAATTTGATGTTGGAAGTAAACCATGAGTATAAAAATCCTTCTATCTATTTGTTTCAGAATGTGTTTGGCCTGTAACTAACCCTTCCTTCCTCTGCCCCAAAGAGAAGTAGCCAAAGCTTAGATTGTCATGGTGTAGCTGGGGATCCGATGGAGTGTTTTTTGTTTGCTTCTTTGGCATCTTAGCATTCAGGGTCTAGTATATCATAGGAGGCACATGACAATTGTTTGTTGGTTGAAAAATGGATGGTAGAATTAATAAATTAGACTTAATAATCAGGACTTATGAAGAAGGCAGGTATAAAAGTCTACTTCCAGATAACTTGTGTGCTTCCATCTTACAGGATGATGAATATTTGAGAAGCTGGGTTGGGTTTAGAACCTGTGGTGATCCACATAAGGCAGTTTGCAGCGGAAGATCCTTCTGCCCAGATTTTCTTCATAATAACACTGATATGTCATATCGTGCTGGGTTGTCAAGTCCTGAAAACTTCACATGGTCATTTTAAAGTTGGTGAATATTTTCCCACTCATCCAACATTGTTTCTCAGTAACAGCTATCATCTGCAGTGTCTGCTAACCTATCTTGGTATTCTGTACATTTTTTGCTGCACTTATGTAGGTATTGGTACTAAGAAGGGGAAAGGATATATCTTGTTAATCACAACTTTATGTTGGGTCTTTAAAAATGAATGTTCTATTAATTTGATCCCAGTCGCTCAGAAATAGGTGGGGAGTTTCCCCTCCTCCTCTTGTGAGCTTTCACTTTCTATTTTATATTTGCCTATCTAAATAAGTGAAAGTACAAGAATTGGTTTGATTTCCAGATTGCAGAACTGGAAGCTAAATCTTGAAAATATGAAGATATTTTATTAATGTGTTTTATATTGTGTTGAAAATAGTGATAATTTACTGAAAGTGGCATTATTTATATAGCTTTATTAAATATAGACTACAGTCTAAAACTTAATGTGCTGTAAAGTAATCACTTTGAATATGTGGCAGCTTTGCCAGGGACCTGTATTACTCTAAAAGGTACAAATGATAGGTTGCGTAATACCCTGCACCCTTATCTTGAGCTGTGTTCTCTGGGCTCTTTCTGTTTTACTGGAGTGTGCCCTGGGGACTCCTGCTTAGCTTAATAGGATACCCAAAAGAAGGAACTGCTGAGAGTTAATGGTTTAACAAATTCCAAACTTGATTAGCAATTTACACTTACGAGAAGGGCAGATGGTGTGTGATTGGAAGGCCCTAGACCTGTGTGTTGGTATACTTCTAATCCAGACTTTGCCCTGTTTTGTCTCCTTTGGTGTTTAATAAATGGAGTGGTGGAAGGCTGGTTACCTGGGTCCTCCTCAAGGTCTGTATTGGTTTCCCAGGACTGTTGTAACAAAATAACACAGATTATGTGGCTTTATGTGAACAAAAGTTTATTGTTTTCCAGTTTGGGATGTCAGAAGTCCAATTTAAGGTATCAGCCTTGTTGCTTTCTTCTGAGTCCTCTTGAAAGCGAATGCTCCACAGCTCACTCCTGGTTTCTGGAAGCTTAGACATTCCATGCATTTGCCCTGCAGCTTCCTGTAGCAGTCGTCATCAGTCTTCCCATCTCTGGTATCTTCTCTTCTTTCATAAGCATACCATTTATATTGGAGGAGATCTGGTGGCACTGTTGGCAAATGATTAGCAGTTCAAACCCTCCAGTTGCTTCGATGTGGAGAAGGAGAAGGCAGTCTGCTTCTGTAGAGCCTTGGAGCCCTATGATGCCACTCTACGCTGTCCTGTGGGGCACCGGGAGTTGGAATGGAGTTGACGGGTGCAGTTAAGTGTATTGCATCAGTTCCTTCTTCACTGGAGGATAAGAATGACCTAATGGTAACTGATAACACCTTCAGAGACCTGAATTGCTAAATAAGGTCACATTCCAAATAAGGTAGCAGGAAGGTTGGTAGTATCAGTGCTTCAAAAAGTTTGTGGGAAAATTTCAAAATCACTTCATTCTACTTTTCCACAAACTTTTTGAGGTCCCCTGGTACAATTCATTTCAAAGGATGTTTTCCAATTCTGTCAGGCAATGACACTGTTGGTTCATGGTCACCTAAAAACTGAGAAGCCACAGTGAGTGGCAGTTTTGCTTCTCTTGGGACAGAGAGCCCCTCAGTTCATTCTCGAGGAGGCATTGCCGCTTTGTGGGTAGAGCAATGAAAAGTGGCCCAGATACAGCTCAGGTGCTTACAGTAACGTGCATTCATGTGTATATTTTCAACACAAAGATAAAGGAAGTCAACCAAATTATGACTTTTGATTCTCAAAATTGTTTTCATCCTTCCCGATCACCAACACCTGCCATCTTTAGTCTCTGGCAAGTTGGCAGTTGACTAGTTATCATCTCTGCCAGACTTCGTGGGGCTTGTGTTTCTCTCAGTACAAAACTCATGAAATTGGAACTTCTTACCATTTTGATAGATATAGCGGTAAGAAAAAGGTTTTCGTGTGGTGGTAACTCAGACAATATTGCTACTAAGGTTCCAATGCCTGGGTCTATTCTACAACAAAACATGTTTCAGCAGTTCTCTGTGATCAGTGAATAGAATGTAGACCAGGTCTCCTAACAACCATCCTGTCCTGTCAGGCTCAATGCTGGGCTTTTGGAAAGAATAATGGGGCCCTGCCTGCCCAGGTAAATCAAGGTAGAAAGGCAGTTTCTGGGGCTGAGCCCCGGTGGCGTAAGTGGTTGAGTGTGGGACTGAAGCCCATGGGCTTGGCAGTTCAAAACCAGCGGCGGCTCTCAGGAGCAGTGCTGGGTAGTGCCCATGACCACCAGAAGGCAGTGATGCCCCCCAACCCAAAACAAGACAAAACAAAACAAGAGAGGCAGTTTCCAAGATTATGGTGACTTTTTTGGAATTCCAAAGGGATAATCTTGATAGATTCATGTGAAGGACACAGGTAGTAAGTTAAAAAACCTGAAAACATTAATGAGAAAAAGGCCAGAAGAGTCACACTGTGGCTTAGCCACCTCCTACCCCCATCCCTGCAATGGCAATACATTTGCTCATTTCTGAGGATGGCAAAGACTATAAGAATTTTGTTGAGAAGAAATTTTTATCCCTTCACCCCTACACCCCTGATCTTGAACCTTCAGACTTCTTGTTCCCCAAACTTAAAAGAACATTTCAGAGGTACATAATTTGAGTTCTTGGGGTGATACAAAACTGCCCTTTTGATGGGATGTAAATAAAAAAGTATAGAATTTTTCGAAGAGTCAGAGAGATGGAAACAGGGCCTTCGGGAGTGTATAGACCTGGATAGAGGATCTATAGAGACGCAGTAGTTTCCCATGTGTGTTTTTGTTTAATAAAGCTTTCTATGATTTTCTATACTTTTTACTTACTCTCATATATGACATGAGCCATTCAAAATCCTTTATGTTTGTCTTCTCCTTTAATCTCTACGGCCCTGTGGTATAGTCAGACTACTGTTAACACCATTTTTTAGATGAAAAGGCGTTCCTAGTTGGTGTTTAACCTGTACATCTGCTACAGAAAGATTAGAGATTTGAGCTCACACAAAAGTGTGTCAGAAGAAAGAATTGGTGATTCATTTTTGAGAAAAATTAGCTATTGGAAACTCTGTGGAGTTCTGGCCTGTTGGGACACACAGCATCACCATGAGTCGAAAGTGAGTTGATGGCAACTAGTTCAAAGATAGTTGATAAAACTATGCTGCTGAGACACAGAGAGGTGAAGCAGCTTCTGTAAGGTCACACAGTGGTGGACCTGGGCTTTAAGCTTAGGTGCCTCTGGTTTCTGTTACAAGGCTTTAAATGACAAGTTCATTTCCACATGAGGCAGCGCATTCCATTTTTTGATAGCAATGCTACCAATGTTTCTTTGCGACTGCAATCCACTTTGTATTTCTTTGTGATAGTTTGGATCCAGAGTAATTGCATTTCAAAAAACAAAGGTCCCAGTTTCAGAGCCTCAATCAAAGCTCGCCCTTCTCTTTTCCTCCCACATCCTTTCAGTTGCCAAGCCATGTTTATTTAGCCTCTAGAATCTCTCCACCGCTTTCCATTCTTGTCATTGCCTTCCCATCTCTCCTCCCCGCCTCCAGGCTCTCTTTTCCAGGAGCCCACCCAGTCTCTAGAGATATCTTTTCAAAATATTATGCTTGTTATGTCTTCTGATTCAGCCTTCAGTAGCTGCCGGTCAGCTGTAGAATGGAGACTTTGATTCTTTAGCTTGGCCTCCAAGGTTCTTTGGGAGCCCTAGTGACATAGTGGTTACACATTGGGCTGCTAACCATAAGCTTAGCAGTTCAAAACCACCTTGGGAGAAACACAAAAAAGAGTATGTCTTGGGAACCCCAGGGCAGTTCTGTATGGTCACTTTGAGCTGGAATTGACTCAGTGGCAGTGAGTTGGTGTTTTTACCCAAGGCTCTTCCCATCCTCATATTCTAATTTTCCTGTTTTTCCAGCCTAGCCTTGCACAAAATATCCTGATACATCCTGTGAGACTGGCACTCTTGCTGGAAGCAAGCTATTCCAACATGGCCCCATTTCATGACCCCTATGGATTTTACACCAGGTCAATTGTTGTACCCTCTTGTTGTCATGCCCTTGAACTTTTGCAGCTCATGATTACTTCCTTCACTATTAGTTGCCAGACCTCCTCTTTCTCCTCCTACCTATTAACATCTTACTCATTCTTCAAGGCTTGGCTCAGATACCACCTCTCTGAAGTCTCTGCAGTTGTGTGACTCACTCCTTTGTCTGGACTCCCACAAGTGTGTTTGTATTTCATCATAACCTTTGTTCTAGTCTGCTCTGTGTGTGTTTTAGTTTGTTCTCTTCAGATTTAAAATCCACAAATTCTTGCCTGAAGGTAAGAGACTAATTTAGCTTACTTTTTTATACCCCAGAAGAGACTAGGTAGATTGTAGGTACTCAGAGAGTAGTAATATGCACAGGATTAACAATTGCCCTTTTGATGAGGACCTTATGTACAGCAAAGGTATTGCTTGCAAAATGCTGTGCACAACAGTGAAAGCCCAAAATCCATTTGCAGAGTTCCCCAGTGGACTGTCTCCAGTGAACTCCCCTGAACCATCAACCAGATAGGTGAATACTTTTGTCATCAGACAGAGTACTGTTAGAAAGTGGATTGCTACAGGTCTAGTTTGCTCAAAACTTAACTTCTTACCATTTGCTCTCCCTAGTGACCATTTTTAACTTGTTCTAGTTCATACGTTTCTCTTTCTTTTGGATTGCAGTTTTTCTGTTTTATTTGGTTGTTGCTCATGGGTTGTGGGTTTTGCTTTTTTTTTTTTTTTGCAGGGGAAGTATAATTTTGTTTACATGAATCTCAGGATAAGTAAATCTAGAGAGATGGTCACTCGATTAATAGATCCTTAGGGTTATAACAGGGGAACTTGGGGGAGGGCAATAGAGAGTTAATAACAATGGATACAGTAATGATCAAAAATTGATAGTGGTGATGATTGCACACCACTCTTTTAAATATACTTAAACCATTGAATTATATTGTCCACAAAGTACATACCAATAAAATGGTTTAAAAACAAGAGTAACAACATTCTGCTAACTAGTTTATGAATTTTAGATATGATTATTATCCCTATTCTATATGAAAAATCTGTGGTCTGGACCGATATGAAACTTAGCCTTGCACATCTAGCAAGTGACAGGACAGTACTTGTTCTTTGCACCATGGCACCAGAGAAATACATAATAATTATCATTCTGACCCCTGAAGTTGCCATTAATAAACTATATTATTTCAATATATTCTCCTTGTATTGTTTTACCATCTTTTATCATTCTGGAAACCTCTTTTTATCCATATAATATTTTTACCATCTTTTATCATTCTGGAAACCTCTTTTTATCCATATAATAATTTTTTTCCAATCTCTCTAAAATTATGCTGTCAGGAGTCAGAAAGATTATTCCTAGGTTGTGGATTTGGAAGCTGATCTGTCTTTGATGGCTAATGGCCAGGATTTTCTGCTGAATTTTGATGCAGACATAAATTAATGGGCTTCAAAACTCTTTGTGGGAAGATTCTGTTAACTTTTAATTCCATTTTCCCACGAAATTTTTGAAGCCCCATCTCATAATATGATAGCCATAGCAATGGGCTCAAACCTATCAAACGTTATGTTGAATAAACCTCAGGTCACCATTAATTGGGGTCAACTGGATGGTAATTGATAACATGTACCATTTTGTGAATGACATTGAGTAGGTTCAGCATTCCTGAATTCTTCCTGTGAACCATTTTGACAAGGATCTCTTCTGAGCTCTTTGGTCTCAAGCAATGGACATTACCTCTGTGCAACTTAAAGGGAAGAGTGATCTTGAAGGATTAGCTCACAGAATGGGCAGATGATAGGGAACCAGACAGTATTAGGCAGCTAAGTTTAACCACTATGTCCCCATAAATTGTCTGTGAACTTTGCTGTCCTCATCTCAGTCTGCTTAGAGGAATCAGGAGGGCCTGCCTTGTGTATACGTATCTCTCCCCTCACCATGGAGGAGCATGAGACCTTGACTGAGATTCTACCTCACTTAGGACAGTTGGGAGAGAGAATTGCCACAAAGAAAATGGAATTAGGATAACATGGAGGAATGGACCCTAGCTGGTTACCCAACTTAAAAAAAATGGCCACTGCCCTCAGACTTCACATGGATACCAGAGTTTCTTAAAGGAGGGTGCAGAGTTTTATGCTCCAGGAAATGTCCCATCTTGTGTATTTATACCACATCCCTTCTGACCAAGAATCCCATTGTGGGATTGTACAGAAAAGCTTTACACTGCAGCAAACTTAATGAGCCTACCTTAACTTGTGTTCCTTGTAATATTGAAGTCACTGATATTGATGAAATAGTACCAAGACCGTAGCTATCTCACTATGGAAGATTCCTTTCAGCAGCCCCTAATAAAGTCCAAGCTCTCAAAACCCATCACCAAATAATAAAAGTGAAATGGAGCAAATGCACAATTCATGAGATTAATATAGAACAGGAAGACAATCTCTCTCTTTCATAATCTTTATTTTTATATTCTTCTTTATGGGGGTGCTGTTTAATTTCATGTTCATTTGCTATAATTTGCATTTGCATGTAGTTTGGAGAGAAGTTTGCTATCTTCCAGCATCTAAAAGATGACTTCCTCGAGTTTCATGTCAGACTCTGTTAGAATGAATATATAAAGCAACCGTGTTTCTGTTTCACATTTTTCACCTCAAAGGATTATTCATCATAATAGAATCTTTTTATTTTTCTAGGGAGATTTTTATCAGACTTACAAGTTAAATTAGTTGAATGTTTCCCCCCCGCCAATAAACACAGAACCTTTACCTTAGCATCTTCAGATGGAATTAAAGTAAGTCACTGAACAGAACAGCCTGTAAACAGTGAATAAGAATATATATTTGAATAAGAATGAATGAATAAGAATAAGAGTATACATTTATTAGCCCAAGGAGGTTATTAGGATGGGAGAAATTAGAAGGATAAAAATGATGAAAGGTTAGATAACCAAAATCTAAGCATCAAATATAGGTTAGATTTCTAAAATGTTTAGTATAGGGACACATGCATGTATATTATTTTTCTTTACAGTTTTTTTCTTTTTTAATTGGGCACTTGTACAATGCTTATGTGAATACATACATCCATTGTGTCAAGTTCATTTGTACATTTGTTGCCATCATCATTTTCAATACATTTGCTGTCTACTTGAGCCCTTGGTATCAGCTCCTCACTTTACTATTTTTTAAAATATGTTTGCACTTGTACTTAGCTGTGTGAATACAAGGAAAGGTGGGCATAGGACTATTATGTAATATTTATCTTTAAAAGTCTGGTGTTTCTAATTTAAGAGATAATTGCAATTGAGTTGAGCAAGGCCAAGTTAGATGGTGGCTAGTTTGAACACTGCCTCCATCTTGATTGACCTCAAGATCTCTAGGTTCAAAATTAATTATAGGAAAATTTGGACTATAAAATGATGACAAGCCTTTACATGCATTGACAAAGGATGCAGTTTCTTTCAAGTGCATTTATTGGGGAAGGCGCAATCACTGACTCATTCTTGGGTAGCAGGAGGCTCATTGGTTCTCTGTGAGTTGGCCTAATGCCTCGTTTAAACCCAGTCACTGTCTGGCCTTCTCATGCTGCTTGCTTCTACGTACTTCACAGGTTTGGAAGCGGGGCATTTTGTATAGTTCATAACCAAGAAAGGCTTTTTTTGGGTAAGATATGGCAGATTTGATCTTACAAGAAAGATGTTTATGTAGAGTTGCATTTACCTTGCAGACCAGATCCAGTGTAGTGCAAGATGCAAGTAAATACAATGTTTGGGCTGAAATTGTGTTGGAATTCAATGTATAAATGGTGAAAGAGAAAAATTCTCGGGGCTAATAGTAAAGCCCACTTCAGTGTGTAGTTGTAATTCACCTTCTCTACTATTTCTGCACAAGATTGAAAGTAAAAATGCTTATGATTGATGAAGCATTTAGTATATATCTAACTGTAAGTCAGACTAGAGGGACTTTTAAATCACCTAAATGAAAGATTGTATTATCATGAACATTAATATGTAACAGTTAGGTATGCCATTGCTTATCATAAGCCCTGGCATTCACAGGGCTCTGTGAGACCAGTCAACCAAAAAGGAAAACTTTTAGTAAATGCCAGCCTACAAATCCTCCATCATTGAGGCTAGCTTAGTTGCCATGACCCATCATGAGTTATTATTTATTTTTGTCTGCTTCATTCATTGCTTATGTTAGGTAGCAGAAAGCAGAGAATAACAGAAGCGTGTTTACTTGTTTTTTATTGCCTATAAAAAGGCATTTACTGTGTCGATCATAACAAATTATGGATACCATTGCAAAGAATGAGAATTCCAGGGCATGTAATTGTGCTCACGTAGAGCCTACACATAGAGCTCGAGAACAAGGAGATACTACATGGTTTAAAATCAGGAAAGGTATATGTCAGGGTCGTATTTGTCACCACCTATGGAAACAGCTGTCAAAGGAGACATACTCCTTTGGGCAAATCTACTGCAAAAGATCTCTTTAAGATGTTCAAAGCAAAGATGTCACTTTAAGGACTTAGGCGAGCCTCACTCAAACCATGTAATTTTCAGTGTCCTCTTATGTATGCGACAGCTAGACAATTAATAAGGATGAGAGAACAATAATTGGTGATTCTGAATTATGGGGTAGGCAAACACTACTGAATATTGACTCCTTAAGAAGGAATGAATCTTGGACAAAGTATAGCCTAGAGTAATACTTTGAAGTTAAGTGTAGTGAGACTTCTCTCTCAGATGGTTTGAACTTGTTATCAGAAGGGACCAGTGCCTGGTGAAGAACATCATGCTTTGGCAGGTAGAGAGTTAATGAAGAAGGAGGGAGTCGCTCAATAAGATGGATTGGCATAGTGAACATGACAATGGGCCCAAACAGAACTGATAGGGAAGTGAGGCGGGAGCAAGCAGTGTTTTGGTCTTTTGAACACAGAGTCGTTATGAGTTGGAACTAACTTGAGGATACCTAACAATGCACATGCAACGCAAACACACCTGTAGATTTTAGTCATGCTAACATGGATAAGGGCTCAAGGATGAGAGAATCTTACTGGCAAGAGGAAAGTAGGATTACAATCAATCAGAAGAATGTATTTATGGTGAGAAGAGGAAGTTAGAAAGGAGGAAAATGAACAGCTGGTTACCTATTAGGGGCGTGGAGTTTCCTTAAATGTTTATACTTTTTTTATTTCTTAAAGGTTTTTTGCCATTTATGCAGTTGAGAGATGATCAACTTTTCACCCCTAAAAATCTGATTCAAGAAATTGAATAGTTTGTAGTTTTTATACCTTTTGAAAACTGGTAATGTCTTTTCCTCTAAATTATACAAGAAGTGTGTGCTCATAGCAGAAAATTTGAACTACAAAGAAAATGGTTTTAAAAAAATAAAATGACTTTTCCTTTTGCTCCCTAGAGAATTTTATTAAATGAAAGAGGTTTCTATATGTGTATGAGAGAGCTTTAGAAAGTTTGTGGACAAATTCCATTATCTTCAAATTCCCTTTCATCACAAACTTTCTGAAGCCTTCTTGGATAACATACATAGACGTTAATGTTACATATATTTATTTATTATTATTTTGGCTATAAATTGATTCCAAGTCATAATATCCCTCTTGGACAGAGTAGACTTTCACTGTTTTGTTTGCTACTTTTAGAGAAGAATTCCACAACTTCTGTCTTCCTCAGCTCAGCTGACGGGTCTGACCTCTTAGTTACTTAGCCATTGACGAGTTCTTAGCCATTGTGGCTTCAGAGCATCTTCTGTTTATTGTGTTGTCACTTTCATCAGCTACACACTTTATTGAGTCTTATTCATGGGTCCTACTTCTTCGACGAATTGTTTCAATCTTTATATTTATAAGAATGCAAAAGCCAGATCATTTTAGTTGCATGAATTAATACATTTGGATATGGAAGCAGGTACATTGCATCAGAATTAATTTCTAAGTTGTAGAGTGAAGAATGGTGGGATAAACCATTGAGTTTCTGAAATATTTTGAGTACTTTAGTGTAGGTACTTTTACACTGTGTTGGAATTTATTATAATTTGGTGATGAGAATGTTACTAAGGGAATAGCAAGTATATTTACCCCCTTCCAAGTGAAAAAAATTATTTTACAACTATTTTCTTGAAAAGAGTTTACTTGGTTGAGCTATTCTAGAAGAAGTCTTTCACCTAGGCTATTCGATTAAGTCTACAACTGTGCTTATCAGCATGACGTGTCCAATAATTACATGGAAAGATTTAAGGAAAGAATGAAATGTGAAGAATCTTGACCAAATGTATCTTACATTTTAGAGTATATTAATGTCTGTTGAGAGGAAAACACCATCAATTTTTTTTTTAATTAGTGTTTAGGATTTGGAACTGAGAACAAGATAGCCAATTGTGATAGCTAGTTCCCAGGAATATGAAAACTTTGTAATAAAAAAGTGGCAGATACTAGATACTGTGGTGATTTCAATTAATTAAAATTATGGTATACAAAAATAAGAAATCAATTCTTCAGTTATACTAGCCATAATGGTTATGCTGGGCTCCTAACTGCAAGGCTAGCTCTCCAGGAGAAAGGTCTGGGTTGCCACTGCCATGACGAGTTACAGACTCAGACTATAGAACCCTGTTCTCTAGGATCACCGTGAGTCGGCATGGACTCAGAGAGAGGGAATTTGCTCTGTATTCTTTGGAAAGGCCCGTGGCATTGGGGAGACAACAGAAAGCCCACAGGCTGCCTGGGAGTGTTCTATTGTTGCCCTCATCAACTTGATATTCAACTCAGAGTGACCCCAAGTGCCAAATTAGACTGCTGTCATTTTTTGTGGAAACCATTCGCAGCTCTTTCTCCTACAGGGCCACTGTGGATTCAAACAGAAAACCTGTTGGCAGCCAAGGGCTTAAATGCTGCCCCACCAGGCCTCCCTCCTGCGTACATAGTCATTGCTGGTATAACAAAGCTGGAAAAATACAGTGGTCATGCCATTGTCATATGGCTTTCTCTTATTCCACTGTCTTCTCTCTTCCATATCCCCCTCCCTTCAAACTGAGGCTAGCCGATCATCTAATTCAGGAAGTAAAGGGAACTGGCATTCTAACCCTGGCCAACATCTGCATCTAGGGTGCCAGGCTAGGGTGACAGGAGCTGAAACTGTTAGTCACTCTTAGCAGTGAGTGAGTAGTCAGTACGAAGGATCACAAGAATCACATGTCTCAGCCAGAACTGACCTTAGATCTGGCCTCCACCATTTTGATTCTTGGTAGCCAGAAGCAGGTTACTTCCCTTCTCTGAGTCTTGCTCTCTTCAGCGTACAGCTCTCACAGGGTTATTTTAAGGAGTAAATGGGAAAATACAGGAAAAGTGATTAGTACGGAC
Organism: Nesogale talazaci; assembly: GCA_004026705.1. NCBI lineage: Eukaryota > Metazoa > Chordata > Mammalia > Afrosoricida > Tenrecidae > Nesogale > Nesogale talazaci. The sequence continues at coordinate 19,305 of PVJH01005354.1, read as the reverse complement.
TCGGGAACAATAAGAACAAAATAATTGGTAGTTTCTATTGTTTTGCTGTTGTTTGTGTTACTCTGGTTATGAGGAGCAAGAAAGATTAATTAATTGGATTATGAGTCCACTCCTGCTCAAGGAAGGAAATCAGCCCTAGCTGGACAGAAGCCTTGTGCCAAGCAAATGGGCAAGATCTTGTCCATCCTGCTCCAGTTTATACGCCCCTTTCTCTAAAGAGACCTTTCCTGTTCATCCTATCTAAATCGGTTCCCCACGTGCCACTATATTTTATCATCCTTCACCCTTGGTTATCTCCTTCATAGAAGGTGCGCATTTTGGAAAGGACTATTCATACATGTTCACTGTTTGTCCATTCCTCAGTGCTTTGAAGGTGATGGTGTGCATTAAGGTTGTACAAACTAGTGTGATATTATAGTTAGTGTGGTGGGATAAAACAGGAGTGGACACAAATTGAATTTCTGAAATATCTTGAGTACTATGGTATAGGTACTTTTAAGCTATGTTGGAATTTATTATTATTTGTTGATGGGGCTCGACCCTTGGACCCAGGGAGTGCATTTTGCATTAAACTAAAATGCATCAAAACCTAGCTCTGCCAGATACTCACGTTTATTATTTTGTAAGTAATCTTACCCAAGTCTCCATTTCCATATCTGCGAAATAGGAAACATTTTGTAAGAAGTACATGAATCAGCACAGAAGTAAAACAAAATGATGATTTATGAATTTGTCACCTTTCCTTTTCTTGTGTCACTATTATGTAATGAACTTTATCTATATGATATGGTATATTTGGGAGCTACATTTTTAAAAATAGTGTGTTAAATAAAGTCGTTCTTAGAATAGTTTGTGTTTTCTAGAATTAGTTGAATGAGTTTAGGAGATTGTGGTTTTTGTCATCCGGAACAATCTTTAGGAAACTTTATACATGTTATCAATGGTAATATATCTGAATGTCTATGTAATTGCATGGGTTGATTATGAGTATGCATACGTATGTTTTTGTCGTGTGTGATCATGTCAATTCCAACTTATAGGTATCATCTAGGAGAGGGTTTAACTGGTCCATGGCTTTTCCGAGGCTAGCATCTTAACAGAACAGGGCCCTGGTAGTGCAGCAGATAGTGATGGGTGCTAACCAGAAGACCAGCACTTTGAACCTGCCCAATAACCTGCAGGAGAAAGACTTGGTGATCAGCACCCATGGAGATTACAGCCTTAGAAATGTGGGCAGTTTTACTAGGTTCTATAGGGTGGTTAGAACTGGACTTGATTCTGCAATGGATCAATCTTTTGTACATGTGTATGTGTGTCTACATCCTCTTTATTACTCTCAATTTGTTACATTTCTAGTATTCTAGTTTTTCTGATATCCTCTTGTCTTTGTTGTTGAATAACTGGTGAGTCCTTGGGTCTCATGATTTTTAGGCAGGGTACTGATCTTATGGGTAAATTACCCCTGCTCTACTCTACTTCTTCCCTATAAGTGATTTCAGGTAATAAGCTTGGTTCTTGCTTTAAAGGGTGTCTCAATGTGCTAATCTCAAGAAGTCTGCTGTTCTCTGCTTCTAATTTGCTTGTGTTTTATTGTTGTTTTAATAAGAATTTGAGTTTTTATTGTTCGCTATCTATCTAGGGCCAATCAGTGTAACCCATGTCAGAGTAATCAGTGCAGGTGGCCGGCACCATAGAGTTTTTCTGGCTCCAAAATAGATGAGGCTGGGCTGAGCCTCAGTGGCATAGTGGTTGAGTGTGGGACTGCAGCCCATGGGCTTGGCGGTTCAAATCCAGCAGCAGCTCTCCAGAAGCAAGGATGGGTAGCTCCCACGACCACCAGAGGGTAGTGATGCCCCACCCCCCAAAATAGTTGAGGCTGTGGATCTTACAAACCTGGTTCTCTGATGTGTATTTGGTGACCTTCTTCCCATTCTGCTGCTGACAAGTAGAAACCTGCAGGTGTATCCTAGTTGTCAGCTTACCACCACTTAATACCTAGACCTTCTCACTTAACTAGGGTGCAGATCATGATAAACTTGTAAACTACATTATGTCAATTAAATAAACTAGAACCTGTTCCTTTTCAAAGGAACCGATAGATCAGGGGCCCTCAAAGTTTTTATACAGGAGGCCAGTTCACTGTCTCTCAGACTGTTGGAGGGCCGAACTATGGTTAAAAAAACCCAACTATAAACAAATTCACTGCGGGTCCAGAACAGCAGCGGCGGCGAAAACACCGGGCGGGCTGGATAAATGTCCTTGGCGGGCCACATGTGGCCCGCAGGCCGGAGTTTGAGGACCCATGCGATAGAACACAAGGTCTTTTCCCTCTTAAGCAGCCAGGGCCCTCAAGCCACTAATCTTTCAGTTAGCAGCCAACCGCTTAACTTACTACAGGAAGTCTCACACATGAAGAAGTTTCTAAACATGCATGTAAAAATTAAATTGTATTGGAAAATTTCCACAAACATTTTGAAGACTCCTTGTATATTCATATTCTAGGTATAATGCTTATACAAGTGTTAATTAACATCCATGACACATCTGTTCAATGAGACCTGATATGACTTGGACATTTTGCAGGCACCTTACTATATGCAGGAAGGAGGCATGCAGGATGCTACTGGGGTGGGCACAGTTGCTATAAAACTGCTTGAAAGCTTTGACTCTGCCCACAGATCCTCTATGCTACCCACCCTTGGAATCTAAATGGCAGCTTCCTGACCTGCTGTTGCTTGTTTCCTTTCCTTCCTACCTGTGACTCCCTTGCTCCAATGGACTTTTAAGTTCTCCCAGGTGAGCCCATCCTTCCACTACTTCAGCCTCTTTGCCACTTTTCCTTGTCAGTTTCAAAGTGTCTGACTTTCCTGTTTTTAGAGACCAGAGGGTTCTGACACTTAGTGACACTGTGTGAAATGGAACAAAACACTGCCTGACCTTGCATCATTCTCACAGTTGTTCTTATGCTTGAGCCCCTTGCTGCAGCCAGTGTGTTCATCCATCTTGTTCAGAGTCTTCCTCTCTCTCTCTCTCTCTCTCTCTCTTTTTTTTTGGCTGTACTTCTACCTTATTCCAAGCATGATGCCCTCTAAGGACTGGTTTCTTCTGACAAAATGCTCAAAGTATGAGAGACAAGTGTTACCATTCTTGCCTTCTGAGGAGTTTGCTGGCTGTCCTCTTCCAAGACATGTTTGTTTATTATTTTGGACACCCGTGATACTTTCACAATTCTTCATCAGCACCATAATTAAGATGCATTGATTCCTGTTTGATCTTACTTATTCAATGTCCAATTTTACATGCATATGACACAACTGAAAATACTGTGACTCCAGTTAGGTGCACCTTGGCCCTCAAAGTAATCTCTTTGCTCCCAATTTTCCAAGCAAGATGGTAAACCAGCCAATCCCTTAGCAAGAAAATAAACCTACCATATTATTGAACATAGTACACAGTGCCTAAACTGACCAGTTCTTGCAAGTTGTCTAGATAACAAACAGATTGGCCATTTAGTAGACCATGTGGTTCGACCATTAATTTTGTGAGAATTTCAAGCCCCAGGGCCAGAAAAGGTCGCATAAAAGAAACTTGTCATACCACAACTTTCCTGATTGACTCAAGCCACAGCCAAAACATTCATTACATATAGTAGATTTTGTGCTCTTTTGGTTGGAGAGCTCTCATTTACTGTATTTTTCAGATCATACGATGCCCTCTCTCCAAAGTGGGACAAAATGAGGGTGCATCTTCTGGTCCAAAGGCGTGGTATCTCAGAACATTTTAGGATACTGCTACTATTTGGTTCACAATATATTTTTCTTCTTTTTCTGCTCTAAAAACTGGCTGTGTCTTTTGGTCAGGTGTGTCTTATGATCCAAAAAATACAGTAATTGGCTTTTGTGGTCATGTTGATTTCTTTCTGTCTATGTGCCCTGAGTTAATCTTCTCTGTTGTACTAGAAAACAGTAGCTGATGACCATTTTCCATAGATGATGTTGAGTTCCTGCAGGGTTTGAATAATAAAGTGAATTTGTTGGATGGACTTTTTTTTTTTATTAACACTGGTTTACTGTCTCTTAAAAGGTTAACATGTATTGTATAGTTGTGACTGTCAATAGAACACAGTTCTATTTACTCTCTGGATCCAGGGTCCAGAGTGCCCAACCATCACTCCATGGAACCAGTAGAACAAACTTACTATATTGCATCTTCTGGTTGCCAAGGTCCCAACTTCAGCTAGCTAATAGAAAAATAAAGTGATTTGATATATTCACAGGATTACAAAGTCCAAGTATATGACTCTTTTTGAACAGTGTTGAAGAAGATATCCTTCTGCCGTGCTCACCTCAGTGTAGCCATGCCTTGGCTTCTTTTCAGCCTGGTCCACACTGTGGTGTCAAACGCAATCTGTGTTCTGAAAAGAAGACACATCTAGCTGGAATGAGGTCTTTCTGTCCCATTAGTGGCCTCAGAAATCGGGGTAGTTGAGTTTCCTTCTTATGGCTTAGGGCAAGCTGAACTGTCCATCAACCAGTCAATGTGCCCAGCAGAGTAGATGACCAAATGAATTGGTCAAACCTGGCTTCTAGCTCCTCCCCCTGGAGCTGAGCCAGGCTATGGTTTGTAGGGATCAAAACCATAGAAAAGGGGTTTCCCAAATGAAAAATCATACTAGGAAGGAGGTAGTGGATGCTGAGCAGGCAGGCACTACCACAGACCCCTGCCCTTTTTGCCTTTGATTTGAGCTATGCTAGTGACTTGGGAAAAACTCAGACCCTGTGGTATCTTCATTTCACCTTCTGAGCAGCTATCACGCCCCAGACTTGATTTTATTTAAAGCATCAGCCCCTCTCTCTTCTTTCCTGCAGTAATGATACCTCTGTCTTTCCCCCAGAGGTTGGAGTAAATGGCCTTCTCCGAGCCACAATCAATGGCATTCCGTAAGGTGTGACAGAAGAGGCCATCCGGGGCTTGTCCCACTGCCTCTTCTGCCCAGAAGGTCGTGGAGCAGTGTCTCTCTGAGACCTCCCCCCAGATTCAGGGCTGCATCCCAGCGGTGCCACCAGAGCTCAACACTTGGCAAAATTACCCCCTTCCTATCACAGAATACCCACCGTAGAATTGGGTTGCAGAATAACAATCACAATGAAAATGATTTCTGAAGAAAATTATAAGTTTGAGTGTTCTGCACAGCATTTTCCCAAATATTGGATAGTTTATTATTATTATTTTAAGATGCTAGCACTGAGATCACTGGCCCATTTCAATTTTTATTGAAACAAATAAACTCAATAAAAACACTTACACTGAGAGCCATAACGCCACAATAAAAGAATCACCCCGTATTGAATTTATTGATTTATTTATTTACTCCAACTGGAAAATCGAGTATTGTCTTAATGTATTTTATAAGAATCACACTGCTCGATGAAATGGCTAATTTATTTTAGCATATACATAAATAGCTAGCAATTTTCCATGAGACAGGCTAATGAAAGTGATGCCATGAAATTGTCTGTACGATGAGGAGTGACGGAGACGAGTTATTATTGGTGAGTGCTAAGACGCACTGAACTGGCCATCATGTCTTTGAACTTTTGAACTGCTACTTGTTTCGTGTGATTTATTGATTTTGCTATCTCTCTGTTTAGCTCAACTTTAGTTTTTGCCCAGCAGTGCAGATAAGTGGCGTAGGAGATTTAATTTCATGGGTATTTGGGGTTAAAACCTATTTTTAAAAAGAATGCTAAACATGTTTTAATAAAACATGAGTTGCAGGGGCTTTATGTTTCTGGGTGATATGGATCTGATAAGAACCAAGGCAGTTGAGAACCCAGCCCAAAGATTCCACACTGGAAAAGGAACTCTTTTTCTTTTTCTTTTCTTATCCCCCTGATCTCAGGAAGTTTGGCCACCGCCACATGCATTTTATTTGCTAAACAAGCTTGCCTTCATTCTTAATTGCACGTGTCATTTATGCCCTGCTTGCACCCCTTTGCTAGCTCCGCATGCTTTGTCTCTGTGCCTGGTCCAGGAATAGTTTCTGAGGTTCTCACAGGCAGCAGCAGGATGATTCTACCTTCCCTTCCTTGCACTGTGAGGGCTGGCTGCCCAGGCAAGTGGCAGCTACTTAAACACCTTCGGTTTGGCAGATCTCTCTGTGAAACTGC
>PVJH01005354.1:0-13035 GCA_004026705.1 Nesogale talazaci | reverse complement strand
AAGAAAGGAGCATTACTTTTGTATTGCCCTTGGAGCTGTAGAACTTTTCTTAAATATGTAACCTCTTGGGAACACATCTGTAATAAGATGGCTTGTTTTATTAGCTAATTTCTAAATATGATTTGATGGCAGTATTTTATGCTTTTTTCTTTGGGTGGGTGGAGAGAGGCGGTTGGAGGTGGTGGGAAAGAGCTTTGTCATGTAAAAGTATCCACCCTAGAGATCCAAGGTAATAAATTCTTAGGTCCTTGAATAGTTAATACTTCTCCCCCAGTATGTGAAAGTGGGATTTTTATAAAGGGAATGGTCTCTTTCTTTTAAAATCTGATATATTTAGAAGGTACTTTAAAATGACCAAAAAATTTTAATGTTCAGGGAAAGATGTGGGTGGGGGTGAGTAGAGAAGTGGGCTTGGATCTCTGCAAGGGTTTGGAAATTCACATCCCTTTTAATGATTAAACTGGCAAGATCTTTATTTGGATGTTAAAAGCTTTTTCTTACATTGCAAACATTCTCAACAAATTTACAGTCAGATATTTGGAAACAGCTAACACTTAAAAAGAGAGAGAAAGAGAAAGAGGAGGGCATGTTTGAACTAGGGAACAAAAATAGTGGGAATGGCTAAAAAGATCAGGCTGACCCCAACACCATTAGCTGAGGGGGTGGGACTGGGTGAGGGAGAATTCCATTTCATTGCAACTATGTTATTGTTTACTTTACCATACACATCCTAATATGGTTACCTCTCTGCCCAAAGAGGACAAGCCCAGGGGTTGAGAGGCCCCCAACAGGGAAAAAAAAAAAAGGCTCCTAACTGCTTGTCAGACAATACAAAACAAACGGTACAACTCCACAAAAGGCCTCAAATAAATCCTGCAGAACTCAGGCTTCTGCCATGGAAGCTCCGTAGATGCAAACCTGTTTTCATGCCCTCGCTGCTAGGGCTAAGCCTATGTAATGTAAGCCTGTGCTTTCCTTCCTGCTGCCCTATCTGAGGACTCTGGGTTAATTCCTTGAAACATATCTTTGCATACATGTCTCAGGAGTTATGTTTCTTGGAGCCTTGTACTAGAAACATTAAGGTAAGAATGTTGATTTAGCCTGGGACCTTTGTCACTCAAACTAATGCTCATCAGCGATAAAGACATTGTAAAGAAATATTGCAGAGATCTTTTGTGGTCCCCCTCCCAAAGAGAGGTGCAGTTGCTTTTAATTGTCATGCATGGATTCATGGGGGTGGGGTGAGGGTGGGGGTGTGCTACTAGTTGTGGATGAGATGAAACAGAGGGGTACTCACTGGTGTAAACATTGCTGAAAACAGTCGGACGCTCTTTTGCAGCCACACAACAGTTTCAATAGGAGGCTTTTCCTGTTGTTTCTTCCCATTCTTCTCTACTTGTATTTCTTTCTTCTGCTGCTTTTTAAAATTTTCATTTTTCCCTCTTCAACTCTTCTGATCATTTTCCAAACCTCATGGTCTTGAGACTTGCCTTTTATTATCTGCAACTCCAGAACAAAGGTAGGATGCTCAACTCTGGGCTTCAGGGGAGGGCCAAGTTATTTGGAGAGGGATGTCTTTCTAATGCTTGAGTGGCTGACCTAAAAGGGGTGGGGGTGGGGTGAGCCATGCTTGGAGCCCAGGGCTGAGAGAGCAGAGAGAGAGCATGCACTGTGGCCGCTTTTATGTAGTGGAGTTTATTTTTCTGGAACTTAAAGAAGCAGCAGGCTCTCTTAGGACTCTGAGATTCTATTCGGAGGTTAACTAACTCGGATGAGTCCACTTCATTCCCCAAGTGGGCTACAGACATTTGCAAATGCTTTACCGTATGACTGCAAAAGCAGTCTTCTAGTTAGACTCAATTCTCTGCTTATCGAAACGAAATTAAAGTTGTGCATACTTTGGCATTTAGGGCTTGGGTTTGTTGTTGTTTTTGGTGGTGGTTTGTTGTTGTTTTTGGTGGTGGTGATATGTGTGTGTGTGTGTGTGTGTGTGTGTGTGTGTGTGTGTGTTTGCTGGCGAATGTGAATAAAAAGGCTGGAGTATGTGAGCAACTGGCATTTGTACTTTATCTTTTCCTTTTGGTCTAATTTCTTTCATTCCCAGAACACCTTCACTTTTTTTTCCCTATTATTTTGTTCTCTCATTTTGTGCAAGCTGCCAGGACTATGTTGGAGCCAAGGTAGAAGGCTACTGTTTTAAACTAATTGTGCCTTGCTGGGTGACAACGCAATTGAAAGAGGAAAGACCACAAAAAATGCTGCATCTCCACCCGGAAGGGGCATTAGAATAGAACGGTGCAGATTCATAATTGAAAACCAGAATAAATTAAGCCTTAGTGTGGGATATTACAGGCTATTAATCATGATAAATATGTTTGGCAATGTTGTGTTTGTGTTTTATAGGTTTCAGTTAAGGGAGGGGAAAAGGAGAGAGAGAAAGAGAGAGAGAGAGAGAAAGAGAGAGAGAGAGAGAGAAATCAAAGTCAGTGATTAGAAGAGAGAATAGTTTGTGGCTGGGGAGAGGAGCGGCTGGGTGGTACTTGTACATTAGCTCAAATGGCATTAAAAGTGAGCAGTTTACTCCAGTATCAAGTACATGGTTTCCAAGCAGATTGGAATCCGTCCCCGACCAAATGCAATCTCTGGTTCATGCCATGGTGCCTGGCATTTTCTGAATATCTCAGCTTTAGCATGGAACTTGAGTGCTGAGAATTTTTATTTGACATTGTGAGCGCACTCAGACATTCCTGTTGGTTTCTTGGCTGTGGATCCCCTCCGCATGCTCCGCAGCCCAGGCACGGTGAGGCTCTCCGTACAGAGGTACCCACTGTATTTAACCCACATGGGCTTGAACAGCCCTAAAGTTTGTATCTTACTAAACTGCTCATTATGCTTGTCATAAAACATATCTGGGTGGAAGGTTCTGAATCCAAACAGAACTGAGTGCAGCTTTAGAAATATCACTTTAGTCTGTACTTTTAAAGAGGTTTATTTTTACTTTGGGGCCACAAAGGGGGTGGTTGGAATTAGTAGCCTTTAATTAGATGGGGAGATATTCAAATTTTACAGGGATTTATGTTAGAACATGGAATGGCGGGTGGCTCTTTCCTCATTATGAATCCTCCCTGCACATAATGAGGTTCATCATTAGTTGATGGAGCGAATTTGCCCTCGCTCTACCTTGAAAGGCACATAATTTACATACTACTTCAGAGTCGAAGCTTTAATGGATTCCTCGATGAATAAAATGAAAAGCTACTTTCTTTAAATTTTTGAACACTGTTTAGATAATACGATTTTAATAAGATATTCAATTTGCTTGTTAAATATATTTGAAAGGGCTCCCCCCTTTCAATTTTGAACAAAATATATTTTGGTTCGCATTGCTATGTATCATAGTGGATGGCTACCCTCAGAGATGTATTGATGTGTCGGAGAGGACATAAGGAAATGAGAGGACTACAGCAAGTTGGATTTTAGCAAGCGATCCTTGAGACAATGGGCAAACCTGTGGGAGTAGGAACTCTTTTGGTATTAAAATAATAATAATAATAATAATAATAATAATAAATGACTCAAGACTAGGGTTCTAATTTTGCCCATATAAAAAGTGTGAGCATATTAGCTAAGAGCTCAGCTTCACACAGAGACACACACACACACACACACACACACACAGCTTGATTGTCATGACCGCAGAGCAGAAACTTACCTGGTGCAGCTCCGTGTGTGAGACTGCTCTGTGGCTGAGATTCCATGTGAAGAAAAAGAGGTGGAGGCTGTCTAATGTGTTATCAGGTCATCAACTTAGTAGCGTTTCTGGCCTGCTCCATAAATCCAGCCCGTTCTCTGACTCCGTCTGTCACTCTTCCCACTTTGGGTTGAAATAAGGAGGGGGGAAATCAGCAGTGACTGGGCACCATTCGAACCTGGATATCTTTTTAATAAGTGTAGGGAGGGGGAGGTGTTAGAAATAGCATGTTATTGAACATGTCCTTTGCTTGTTAGAGACAGGTCACCCTGGCATTGTTAGCTCCAATGCAAGTGGAAACAGGTTTCTGGTGGCTTGTCACTTCCAGGAGCAGGGACGGTGTCTAAATATAAACGAAGCCGTGTTTTGATAGAATGCTTTATTACCTGAAAATGATCAGCATATATTAACATTAATAGAATAGTCTGTGTCACTCTTTTTTAGGTAATTTACCTCTGTGGCAGACCTGCCTGCCTAAAAAAAAAAGAAAAGAAGAAGAAAAAAACCTCTCTATCTTCTAAAACATATATTTGTTTAGAGAGTTTTCACTGAAGTGTACATGACAATTACAGCTGTTCATTAACAAAATTGGGTATTTGTTTTAAACTTTAACCAATCACTTTGATATGCTAATTATGGTGTAATTTAATTTGAGCCCTGTAATGATGATGCCGTTATTATGGACATAAATGATGCAGTTAAGCTGAGAGTAATCTCATTTGCATACTGTACATGCCAGTAAATTAAGCCCTTTCTTCGACTGCTTCAGCTTTAATTTTCCACTTCTTTTCACACAGCTCCTTTTCAGCTCCTCTCTCATAAGCCCACTTTGTAATATAGTTCTGATGACTGTTTGATGTGAAGAGTTTCGGCACCACAATAATGCCCGACAGAAGATGTAACATTTAAAGGATTCATTATCTTGCTGAGTGTTCCTTTAAGAAGGGAGGATTAGAGAGGGTGGAGGGAGCCCCAAGTGTCCTTTCCATGGGATATGACAGGTTCCAGTTAAAGTCATTTGAGATGCCAAATGCTCACTGGGAATGCACAAGTCAGGCTTTGGGACCCATTATTTCTATGCAGTGCTCCCCCACCGTACTGTACATAGTTCGTGCTCACGCATTGTGTTGCACTCGGCAGCCGAGAATTTCTTGGACTCCCTCTTAGTGTAATTTCCCCCATCCTTGTTGGATGTGAAAAGTCCATCTGCATATTGAAATTATTCACATCCAGGTGTTTTATAATTGTGACTGTAATTTGAAAAAATTCTGAGTTATTACTGCAAGCTGCTGCTTTCCAAAGGAATTTCTTCCCCACCTCACAACACCCCCCCCCCCCACACACACACACAGGATTTTAAAAAAAAGCTGGTGCTCCATCCAGCTGTGTATAAATCACAACGCAGTGCTGACAGATGTTTCTTAGATGAGAAGGCCTTCCTTGAACCCGGAGAGTACCCGTGTGACTTTTGATAGCCTCTGGCCAGCGAGCGCTATTCCACGTAAGCCAGAGAACGCAAAGCGCACAGTGGAGCCGTTCTTAGTCCTGGAGGGATCCTCCCTGTGGCTAATGCTGCAGCCAGGGGAAGCTGAGCCTGTGTGAGTGAGGACCGAATTTAGCACTGCTTTTAAAAGGGTCATAGGCCTAAAAATAGTTCAAGCTGTGTGACTGCCCTACAGGCTCCTTCTGCAGCCAATGAAGAAGTTTAACAACATGTGATCCATTGTATCTGTCTCCTTTCTAGGAACGGAGACAGTTTGGGTTCCTTTCAAAGGTTGTCCATGTCTGTGCCTTTTTCTCATGCTATGGTGGGCAAAAGGGAGCTCATATTGTCTTGGCACAGTGCACACTGAGCTTACTCGGCAGTGACAACTGGAATATGAATTTTTTCGTTTTGTTTTGCCTCCCTTCAGAAACCTCACTGGAAGGGAACCTCTCTCGTTTGTACTTGAAATGACTACAGGTTGCTGTGCTGCTGGCATTGCTTTTATGTTGTGTTTTAAAGCAATTCACACTTAAAGACAAAGTATAACCTTTTTAAAAAAAGATTTATTGGGGGCTCGTACAACTCTTATCACAATCCATCCGTCTAGCCATTGTGCCAAGAACATTTATACAATTGTTGCCATCATCATTTTCTTTCTACTTGCACCTTTGGTATCAGCTCCTCATTTTCCCCCTTCCTCCCCCACCCTTCATCCCTCACAAACCTTTGATAGTTTCTAAAAAAATTTCATTTCATACACTGTCCAATGCCTCCTTTCACCCACTTTTCTATTGTCCGTCCACCATGGAGGAGATAAAGGGTCCTTCCGTTTACATAATTTCAAAAAGTAACTTAGAAGGCAAAGGGGGCTAGAAGGGAATGTAGCAATCTCTGGTTGTAATTCCGTGGCTAGCCCTCCAGAGGGCCCCAGTGCAGAGTGGGTTCCTTGCCGGGCTGCTCATGGTGAAGACAGCTGTTCGCAACCACCAGCTGCTCCCCAGGAGAAAGACGAGACGTTCTGCTCCTATCAAAAGTGACAGTCTCAGAAACCCAAGGGGACGTTCTGCCTTGTACGATAAGCTCTCCAGGAGTTGGCATTGACTCGATGGCACTGAGTGGTCTTCTAAACCTACTCCCACTTGACAACTGTCTTGTTGCTTATTTATGAACATAGGGAAAAATAATCAATTCTCTGACCTTCTAGCATATATGGCCTAGGTCTGGTGGTAACCAGCAATGAAAGGTGTGAAGCACGAGCACCACTGGCAGTGATGGTGAAGGCGATGCATCCACCTAAATGTAATGATGTCATCTAACAGTTACACAATGATACAAGTTTACAGTTATTTAATGATGCAGTCATTCTCTGTTTGTGCGACCACTGCCATTGTCACATAATGCATTTTTTACATAATGATCTGGTCTTTGTAACCGAGCCATGCTGATTCAGGGGAGTAGGTATACTTTTTAAAAGATGTCAATTTGTTTGTTTGCTTGTTTGTTTTCAAAATTGAGGAAGACTAGGAGAGGAGAGAAACAATATTATGGAAGGAGCTCCTTGGCACAGTGCGTTAAACCACAAAGTTGGTGACCTGAATCTCCCAGCCATTCCATGATTGAAACACGAATGCACCTATAAAGATTCACAGTCTTATAACACATGTACAAATGTGCTTGACACAATGAATGATGTACAGGTTGTGATAAGAGTTGTGCAAGTCCCCAATAACTTGATTCAAAAAAAAGATTTACTATTTCAAAAGCCCCTTGGAACAATTTTACTACTCCTATGGAGTTTCCTTGAATCATATTTTTATTTTTAAGTTTTTATTATTTAAGACAAATTATTTCAGTTCATACTAAGCCTCTAATCCAGCAAATATTTCTCCTGAAATTTCTTACATGTACAGAATCCTATGTGGTAGACCCCAAGAGGTGCAAAAGGTTAGCCACTTACTTGAGTAAAAGTTAGCAGGTTGAGGCTACCCCAAGGTACTTCAAAGGAAAGGCCTGGCAATCTACTTCTGAAAAAAAAAAAAATGCAGCTGCAGAAAACTATGTGGAGCACAGTTCTGTTCCATCAAACACAGGACCACCCATGTGTCAGAACCACCAGGTTAGGCAGGTTACCAGATAAATGAATGAAGTTTCACTAGTACATAAGTTACTGGATGGCAAGGCATGTTTATCAGAAGTCCCGACAGCGCAATAAACATTTCATGATTGAAAGAAAGTTTATATGCATATTCCTCAAGGCTTGCTAGCATCACATGAGAAAATCCAGGAGATGATGCTTTCTACTGTGGAAAACCTTTCAATTTGTACTAGGATATGGAGAGTGCATGCCCCAACAGTCCGCTTCTCAGCTCAGCTGACCGCTGGGTTGGATAGGAGCCACTCACAAAGTGTTTGTAGTTGGGCAAGAGCAGTCTTAGCAGGAGTGCTCTCTTCTCCCAGTTACCTGTTGATACTTAAAATTAATAATAATACGCTGAGCCCCGGTGGCGTAGTGGTTGAGTGCGGGACTGCAGCCCACGAGTTTGGCAGTTCAAATCCAGCAGCAGCTCTCCAGGAGCAAGGCTAGGTAGCTCCCAGGACCACTAGAGGGCAGTGATGCCCCCCAAAATTAAAAATAATAATAATGATAATAATAAACCACAGCAATTGTATTGAGTTGACACTCATGGTGATACCATCTGTTAGCCTAGAACTGTGTTCACAGAGTTGTCAGTGGCTAAGACATCAGGTAGATTTCTGGGTACACTCGAAGTGCCAGTCTTCCCATTAGCAGCCAAGCTTCTTAACCATTTGAATCCCCCAGGAGCTTAAAGGATAACGATAACCCTGGTTATGGAGCAGAAATGAAGGTATGTGCTAAGTACCTTCCGTCATCATGAGGCCATTGAAATCTCCCCAGAGCCTTTCTAAGTAGATGCTGTTTGCTCATCATTTAGATTGGTACCTGCAATTCAGATGCAGCATCAGGTCATACCATTATTTAGTTAGATACAGAGCCAAGACTTGTCATCCTTCTGGATAATACTTCCCTTTTGGCTACTGCACTTGAATCCTGCTGTTCCATGCAAACACATGCACACATAGAGGTGTACATGCGTATTGGGCATGCACTCACTGATCCAGATAGCAGACAGTGCGCTTGACACAGTTTAGTCTTACAGTAGCCTTGCACGGTGGCTGTTGCTTGTTCCTACTCACTGATGAGAAATGAATGTTCACTCAGGATAATGAAGTAGCACAAATAGAAATTAACTGAACTGAAATTCTGTCCTAAGACTGGGTGCCCACAGAACCCTTGCGGAATTTGTTGTCAGTGTGCACTCCTTAGGAATTCCCATGTAGCTTGAGAGTGTTTCCTGTTCTTAAAACCACTAACTTCCCACTAACTCACCCATTGATCTATTTCACACATATGTCAGGTGCTTACAATATGTAAGGCCTTTCATCTTTCTATTCTGTCTTGAAGATAGCGATTTTAATTGTGTGATCCAAATAACTAAAAAATCTCCTTGTTTAGTGCCATGTAAACTCCTGGCAACAGGCCGACTCCTATTGGCTCCCCACAAGTGCACATATACACGCACACCCAGTGGACAGTTGGTTCTTGGCTCCTCCTCTGAAAGTGGGAGGAAGGAAAATGCTGTGCTGTCTCCCTTCCTTTGATTGCAGTGTTCATTACTGCTGTGTGCACATGGAGGATTTATAGACATATAGATGGATCACTAGATGTTTATATATATCCACATACACATATATAGACTCAAAGCCTACAGATTATAGGCCATATATATTCAGATAGCAGTGGGAAGCTTCCATGAAAAATCTATGTATTCTTTATAAAGTGATTACCGTCCCCACCACTCAGTAAATAAATAAAATTAGGTGCCATCAAGTTGACTATGATGCAGGACAATCTAATGTGTGATGTACCAAAGTTGACTGTATCCCATAGGTGTTTGGAAGCAAATTGCCGGTCTTTCTCTATAATCCTCACTGAGTGGACTCAAACCACCATCCCTCTCATTAACAGGTCAGCCCTTAAACATTTGCATGACCCAGGGACTTTCTATGGAGACCACATAGTTTTGTTTTGTTTTTGTTGTTTTTTTTGGCATCACTGCTCTCCGGTGGTGGGAGTAGGAGGCCCAGCCCCACTGCTGGAATTGAACCTCCATCCCAGTGGGCCGCAGTCCCGCGCACAACCACTACGCCACCAGGGCTCAGCCGAGACCACGTGTTTTATTAAAACATAACTTTTCTTTACTATCCTGAAACTCTTTCAACCCAGTTTCTTGAAATGCTATTAAACCTGTGCTATAAGTAAAGAGCCCTGATGACATCATGGGTTTTGTGTTTGACTGCTTACCACAAAGTTAGCAGTTCAAACCCACTAGGCACTCCACTAGAGAACGGTGAGACTACCTATCTAAAGTGACCAGATTTTAAGCAGGACACCATTGACCGGGGGACACCATTGGTGGGGGGAGGGGGTGTTCTTGATTAAAAATTTGGTCTATATGGAGCAACAAAAATTTTCATAGAATGCCAAAATATTATTGTAATATATTTATTAATTTTAAAACACCATGGGACATGGAAAAAATTGTTAAAAAGCGGGACGTCTGTCACCTTGCCATAGGCCTTCTATGAGTCAGAAATGGTAGAGAGTTTTCTTAGAGAGATGTGGTAGCTAAGGAGATTGGTAGTTTGAAGTGTTGGACTCACAAATCCAGCAGTTCAAACCCGTTAGCTAATCCTTGGGAGAATGATCAAGCTGTCTAATCTTATAAAGATTTATAGTCTCAGAAACCCTGAGTGGCAGTTTTATTCTGCCGGAGAGTGTTTCTAGGAGCCTTGGTGGTGTAATGGCTACAAGGTGTTCTGCCAATGTCAAGGTGAGCAGTTTGAAACCGAGGGAGGAAGACAGGCTTTCTCCTCCCATAAAGAGTTTCCATCTTGGACGTCAACAGCAGCAATTCTACCCTGTCCTACAGGGCCCCTAGGGGTCAACATTGGTTCGGTGGACGTGGGTTTGGGTTTGGGTTTGGAGTTGCTCTGAATCAAAATAACATTAATGGTAGTGTTTTTGTTTTGTTGTCCTTTTTTGCTTTATATGGTAGCTACTAGCCTGTTGTAGCTCCTGAGCCCCTGAAATGTGTGTTAGCCTTAAACAAGATCTGTGCTCATGGATAAGCTAAACAGCACCATTTAAAAACGTTGTTGAAAGAGGAAGAATGTAACCTGCTATTTATGGTGATTGCAAATGGAAGTTAAACTACTTTGGTTCTATTATGTTAAATAACTTGTTATGAGAAAGGAATTCCTTTAAGAACTTTTTAAAAATATGACTACAAGAAAATTTCACATTGCATGTGATGGTTGTTTTTGTGACTATTTTTAGATACCTGTTGAAAGTTTGCTGTACCTCTCTAGAGTGTTGACTAGTATGCTAGGTGGGTTGGCCCAAAGATTTAATCCAAAATTGGACAGCTGCAGTGATCAATACTTCACACAGGGCTTGGCTCACAGCAGATTCCAGGAATGTTTGGTGGTGAAGCTCCACATAGCAAACATGTCTGCATTGAAAAAAATAAATAATTCTCTGTTACTGCAAAAGCAAACAGAAGCAAGATCTTACCATAGGCCAGTCCTTCTTGAAATACTTGATCAGTCACAGTGTCTCTTTCTAGTATGTCTTTTACAGGTTAATGGCTTAGGGTGGCCTCTCTGTACTCTAGATACCTCTCTAATTAGACTGGGGGTACAGTACTGTCTTAGTCTGGGTAGAATAGAGAAACAAATCCACAGAAACTATATATGTGTGTGTGTATATATACATATACATGTGTATATATCAGAGAGAGTTTTATATAAGGGGCAAGTATACATTAAGAAAGATCCCGGGCTGAGCCCTGGTGGCGTAAGTGATTGAGTGCCAGACTGCAGCCCGTGGGCTTGGCAGTTCAAATCCAGCAGCAGTGCTGGATAGCTCCCACAACCACCAGAGGGCAGTGATGCTGCCCCTCCCCCAAAAAAGGATCCTAACCCAGTGCTGTCCAAGCCCGTAAGTCCAACATTATCCTGTATACCCAACACTGATCTACAAAGTCCTCTCAATTTCACACGACACATGCAATGACACCGACTGTAGGATGAAAGCTGAATCAGTGACAGTGTAAGCATCTCAGCACGGGCAGGGGTCTCCATGTGGCTGCCCCAGCAAACAGGGCTGCATCAGGGCAGGTCCATGTGGCATCTCCTCAATGATGTATCACAGGAAGTAAGCCTTGCCTGATGAGGCAGAGAACTAGCCAAGGCAGCCCCACACTGGTCTGACCAGCAGAGAGCATGAAACCCAAGAACCAGAAAGACAAGCTCACTGAACCGTTTAATCTCTCCACCTTTCAACTAATCCCACATGTGTTTATTGGCCAGGTTGGCACAATAAACATTAACTATCTCAAGTACCTTTCACCCCTCTTGCAGAATACTTAAGGTTCCAACATTATTTTTATACCCAGCTAGTGCTGATACATTTGTCTCATTTACAATACTGATTCCAGAGAGAATAGAATGGGCTTTCTTGAATATTCCCAGTTGGCAGTCAATCTGGGTTTCCAGGTACTTACAAAAATTGGAACATATAACCCTGTTGCCACAGGCTCCTATTGGAGACTTTCCCTGAGACAGATGGATGCATGGATCTCTTTACAATTCTACAAACCAAGACAAACTCAGTACCATCAAGGAGATTCTAGTGGTATAGTGGTTATTCATTGAACTGCTAGCTGCAAGTTGGAAACTGCCAGATGCCCCTGAGGGAAAGAAGAAACTTTTACCTCCTGTAAAGAGTTACAGTCTCAGAAATGCACAGGGGCAATTCTGCCCTGCCATCCAGGTTTGATTTGAATACCAAATATACTTGTGTATAAGCCAAGTTTTCAGCACATTTTTAATGCAGTTTCTGTGGTAAAATTAGATGCCTTGACTGATATTTGTGTAGGTTTATACTGGAGAGTATATGGTAAATCTACATCAGATATCCTTTTTCTAGTATCTGTGTGTCTGGTTTTAAATAAATACCCACATATATATTTCATAATTTTTTTAAGGATTGAGAAAACACTGGAATGTATGTCATACAACTATTGATTATGTGCATTCCATTTTAAGCATAGCAGACCCTTTATTTAGGAAAATTATTGTGCACACAGACATGTGAGAATTGTTGTGTTAGACCGGATAGACTAGAGGAACAAATTTCATAGATACGTGTATGGATATAATGAAAAGGTTTATATACAAGAGGAATGGGACATAGAGAAAGCATCCTAGCCCAGTCCAGTTCAAAGTCATAAGTCCGATATTAGCCCATATGCCCAATACCAGTCTATAAAGTCTCCTTCCAACTCACGAAGTCTCAGGCCAGTGGGTGCAGAGTCCCGGTGTTGACAGGGGTCTCCCCATGGCTCCTTGCTTCCAGGGCTCAGGGTCCATCAATAGCATTCCGTGGTGGTAGAAATAACTCACTGCTGGCAGGGGTTCCTTCAAGGCCTCTCCAGCTTCAGAGGTCTGGTCCCATCAGGGCAAGGCCATGTGGCTTCTCCGGCTTGTCCAGCTCTGCAGATACTGCCATCTTGTCTTGACCGTAGTTTGTTGTCTCTGACACTAACTCCCTATAACTCAGGAGATAGCTTCTCATCTCCACGAGGGAAATATCGCAAGATTTTTCCAGAAGCCTCAGGAGAAAAGCCATGTCCACACAGAGCCCTCACTGGCT